>JACCPG010000096.1:4789-61623 GCA_016069955.1 Drepana arcuata
AAATTTTTCAGATAGAATGGGGTCCGCGCTTCGCCGGCCTGTGCATAGCGCAGTTAGTGCAATATATACAGTACCATCCAGTGAAGTCTGTTCGACCAGAAGATATGCATACGATAGGCTACAGCGTCGGCGCACATATACTAGGCTTAGTGGCTAATCACCTCACTGGCAAGCTGGGCAGGATTACTGGTAAGGGAAATTGGCTCTTATTGCGTGTATTCGAATGTAAATACTAAGACGTACTTAGGTTAAGGATGATTTTGTGACATTTGACAATGAAAATTAAGGATATCTACGATCATTATAAAATTGATCGAACAATAAAACTATTCAGTGCTAGAAGTACATACAAACGATGATAGACGTCTAACTACATGGTATCTATCATCACGCCGACACCCCCACAGAGTCGGAATTGAAATTAGGTACCCACTTGAAAAACATATTATTACCGAAGCGGGTTATATTATCGTAACGTATGTACAGTGATTGTCTACAAATAGGCTTTTACTTGTTTTTGATCAACTTTGGCGTAAATAAAGGCAATTGGCAGTTTTTGAAATGCTTACGCAATCACGCGTGAAGGGATATCGACTGACATTGAAAACGGACTTGAATTGAAAGTGGTTATTTATACAACCTACCCGCATCATTCAATGAATTTCCATTCTTAGCGATCTGTACCGAAATTATATTACGTAGGTCTCCCCAAGCTAGTGTCTAAAATATTACCGTTACAAACAAGCATACAACAAGCATGTCTGAAACAAAGTTTTTATGTAAATTATTCTCTAGACTTACGGCGCACCTAATCTCCAGCGAAATTTGGGTGTGTGGTAGTCACCACCACAATTCCGCCTACCCCTTTGGTGACCCTTGCGGCAACGCGTGAAGATATATATTTAACTCTCTAGGGGGTCTTTTAGGTGCCGTTAATATCATCCTACTAATAGGTATTATTATTGCGAACGTTTGTGAGGATGTTTGTACCTTTTACAGAAAAAACGACAGCTAAAATGAAATATTGAGCGAGTGAAACCCAGCAAATATAAAATGTATCGTAATATTGAAAAAGTACATTATTTTTATTTATTTCTAGGACTAGATCCAACAATTTTCTTCTACATGGGCAACAATCGCTCCAGAGATTTAGACCACACGGATGCTTTGTTCGTGGACATTTTGCATACCGGAGCCGGTATCCTTGGTCAATGGGGACCTAATGGACATGCAGATTTTTATGTAAATGGCGGATCCAGCCAGCCGGGTTGCGCTCATGATACTATATTTCGTAAGACATTTTTCTACTTGCAGAATTTATTTTAAGCCTCCTTTGAATATAGGTAACATTCAGAGATTAGAGTTTTAAAAGGTTTAAAACTTTAATCATACAACAAACGGTGCATGATTTCAATCGGAAATATAGCACTGATTCAATAGTTGTTTTTTACTGTCATCTCTTGGTTTATTTCCGAACTATTTTCACCACAATATTCGTGTGTTGATCAGACACTAATTTAGAAGGTATTGTACTGCCATCTTTTGTTTGATCTCAGAACTTAATAGTGAGGTCGCGAGAACAATTTTTTTTACATTTTGACACTAGATGGCGGGGATTAAAGATAATTTTAAATGTCCTGTACTAGCAGAATTACCTAGATATTTTTGTTTTCTTAAAGTACCTATATTTTATGAAGTGAAGTTGATTATTATTATTTTATGAAAGAATGTCTGGTAAATCCCTATACTATGCTGATTTTAGAAACACTTTCCTGCGACCATACGAAGGTGACGCCGTACTTCATCGAGTCCATCAACAGCCGTACCGGGTTCTGGGCCGGTCCGTGCTCCAATTTGTTCTCGTATCTGATCGGCTGGTGCGAGCCCAAGGACACGGAGTACGTTCTCATGGGAGAGCATGTAACACGCAAGTAAGTTTGCTACTTTACATTTGCCAATTAAAGATTGACATGCATACAATTAGGAAGAAATTCTAAAACGTAGGTATCTACAGTATCGCGAAGGCCTCTTTTTCTGTCAGATTCGTACCAAAATATATCTGTGGCGAAAATACCTTTTCCGTCCTGTTCGAGTTCCTTGGAAGGAAGGCGTGAAGATAGTAGCTACTTGGTTTTTTATGTAAGCATCATGATGAGACAGTTAATAATTTATCTGTTTTGCAACCCAATTTGACATTATTTTATAATTATAACTAGTCAATAAATATTATTTTTTTCCTTTCCAGTGCGCGTGGCGTATACTATGTCACGACGAATGCAAAGCCACCTTACGCCAGAGGGTTCCCAGGCAAGACGAGAAGATTGAGATCTGCCGGTCCATTCAGCTGATGTATTGGGCAGAACTAGAACCTAACTTCTAATTAAGTTACTGTACATATGGTCAGCCACGTTATATAGGGGGTAACAAGATAATATGCTCATATCGAAAGGTGTTAACTCCTATTGCCGCAAAAGAGTATATCAAGGGAACATTTCCGGTCACCCAATCTCTTAAAGCTTCTGAGTAAAAATGTGTTTAACATTAAAAGTGATAATTCTCTTGTTTTTATCCGAATATAATCGTTATCGTTATATAAGCCACATTAAGGATTCGAACACGTGAAAATTTTCTTTAGATAATTTACTAAAGCACCCAAAATATTACGACCAAATCTTGTTTTCGGTTTTATCTTTATTAATTTATCTGTATGAATTTTAATAAAGAGATGCGTAGTGTAAGTTCCAGGAATAGGTTGGGTTGGGGATACATATATTTACCAACGTAAGTTTTATGCTCATACCATTTAGAACTACTTATATGTATGTATATTTGTTTATCTAAATCTTATTGATTCTTTTGTGAAAATTCTAGTTGGAATTGAAGTTCGTCTCTTGAAGCGACGGTTAATTTATTATTTTAATTAAGAATCAAGTGTGATAATACAATTAATAATGATAGTTATTATTACTTAGATATTTTATTTATTAGAAAAATAGGAAAGTAACTATTGGAGGTAGTTGTCTGTTTTTATAATAATTTCATTAGGGTAAAGGATTCCATGAGGAGATTTAAAAAATCGAATATCTCTGCCTACCCAAGTAGGTGGTGACTATAAAAAATATAACAAACAAAACAGAAAATTAAATCTTCCCTATAATATATGTTACTATTGTTACTCGGTAAAAATGTAGCTTTTGGTGTCTTAATGATGAAAGAAATTTTAGAATCGGTTGAGTGGTTTTTGAGTTATAATAAACAAACAAAAGTCTAATATTTTATCTTTATAATATTTGTATAGAATTTACTTGTAATTTTTTTTATTGCTTCCAAAGATGCGAATAAATCTTACACACAAAACTTGGATTACGTTATCAATTGTATCTTCTATACAATTTGTATAATATACATACAAAGATATCATAACACAGAGTCCCTTACGGGGTAGGTGGGGTGAGTAGAGTGCCAGTTCTTTGTATAATATAGCAATAGATACCTTTGTATATTAACATCAGTATATTCGTTTGGCACACAGAATAGTTAGTGAAAGTGACAAACGCTTTTACGTTCATGTACCTTGTTCGACATCAAATAGTTGATTAAAACCTCACCATCACAGAACACCAAAAAATATTTAAAAAAATAAGCCATTATTCACAAAAGTAAATGTTTATATTTGGAGTCAATTATAAATTAGCCACTTTAGATAATTGATCAGAACCTATAACTTTAATAATTTATCATTCACATCATTATATATTTTATTTTAAGATATTTTTATTTATAGATATTTTATTATAAGAACACTGCCAGTACCTAGGTACCTATAACCATGAATGTATTTCGTTTTCTATAACAGAATTCATAGTTACCTTTGTAATTTGTAGTTACCATAGCGCTCACCGACATTCGCTTAAGTATTTAAGTTATTTAAAAGGAATGGATATAAAGGTATGAATAGATACCAAGAAGACATGTATTTATGTGATTGTAATAAAATTAAAAAAAATATGTGTTCCAATTTGCTGCGACTGACTGAAATAACTGCAAGGAAACTAATTGCAATGCAATATGCACCCTCGGATGTAACAAAGAAGGATGTAAATATCAATAGCGCCTATTCGAAACCTCCGAGCATGTATAAAGAAACTCATGAAGGATGAAGTTTCAGAGATCTGGAAGTCTTAATAATACTTGCTCTAATCTCCCTGCCTAGACTGAGACTCGACGTGGTTATATGTAGGTATCTATAATCACTAACTCTTGTATTAACCTAACTATTATTTTATCATAGTTAAGTTAATACAAATATCTTAGTCTCCCCACAAGAGTCCCAGAAGGTGTAGGTTTTACACACTTTCCACCGGAAATATATTTTAGGTGACATGACATATGGCGATTCGATGGCAGTTAACCAATCACAACTAAGCATACGTCTTTGAATTTTTCGTCAGACGTATGCAGGTTTCCTCTCGAGGTTTGCCTTCAACTTCACTTCAGAAAAACTCGTTAGTACAGTTGTAATTCGAACATGAAATCTTTGTGTTGCGGGCAACTAATCGAGCTAGTCGACCACCGCGGCTTAAAGACTTGAAAAGTTAATGATCAGGATAATTGAAATAAAACAATGTACAAATTTTCAAACATATATTTGGGAATAATAATGTCACCATCTGGCTATTACAGTAGCTCATACACACTATACACATCATTTTAATATTAATATTGATAACATAATAAATAAATAAGCAGAATAAAGTACATGGCTGTTTGTACGTAACAATGCAGTAGTACGTGATATTACATATTTGAGATGAGTTTGTCAATAAATTAAACAGGTGACTGGTGGAAAGGTACCTATAGTAGAATATTTAAACTAACAGTCCTTCAAAAGAACGCTTACCCTCGCAAATGATACATACATTTTATAATTCTGCGAATAAAATACCCCATAAAAGCATTTAGCTTAACGTACATAAGAAATATAAATGTATACACACCAGCACTTTCAAAACGTTTTCTCATACATATCTGTGATCTGGGCAAAGAGTATTGTAGATAAATGCACTAGCTAACATACATGCGCAGGAATGAATATTGAAATACTTATTTAATACATACCAAATGACCACACCATGATACAAACCAAGGATGAAATATGTTTTAGCATAAACATATTTCATCCCTTTTGGTACACTCCTCTCATAGGGTCAAGAACGCTTGTAAAATATTGAATTGTACAAGATGGATATGTGAATATCAGTCCACACCGATAAAATAATTACACACGTGGATATACGCTGAGTAAAAAGATAAATTTAAACCTATGCTGTTATAAAACACGTTTCCCTCTCGATAATATTAGGTATCTACCTAACATATATACCGGTATAGCTAGTAATATTTTTGTTTACTTACTAATTACTTAATAATAGATACTTTAATAAAATTATTCAGTATAACAGATTTTAATATACAACTGATTGACAAAACAAGCATGCGGCAGGTACGGTGGAGTATAAAACTCGAATATGTTTACGAAGTCCGTAGTTAGATACTACAGACTAAGTAGGTGATTGTACGAGTATATAATCGGTAATCGGTGGTCAGTATTATGTACGTCTGTACGAGTACGAACTCGATATTTACTAACTATCTAATGAAGTACGAGTATATATGAGAACGTACTTGGTACGCAGTCATTTTTAAGTAGTCTAAGCGAGTAAGACGCCGCCAAGAGCCCAGCTCTTAAATGTATGATGATGAAGCGAGTAAGTAATTTTTAAGTAGTAAGTACTCAGTTATCGCAGCTATAATGTTGTTACCGACTTAATCGAAACACAAGCCATGAGTATGCACTTCTTTTCCAGCCAAGTATCTTGTCGATACTTTGCTAAAAGAGCTTTGCTAGATCTGAGATTGTATTACAAGAGATGTCACGAAAGACAATAATTATGGTTGCTTATTATCATATTTGTACTTGAATTCTATCGGGGGCTAATCATGTATGGTTAGGGAAACCAAGTCTATATTTAATAGGTTTGCCAAATGAATAATATTCTCTATCGTATTATAAATATTATACAGTAATACCTACAGGGTTTTTTATTTAAAATTACGCTATATAATATATACACTCTACAGTCGTAGGCCATTGAAACAAAGATTAGATAAGAAAAGCATACGGTTTCTTAATATTACACTTAAATAAAACTGTATTAAACACTACAATGAAATTGTTTAAATTTCAGTAATATAGTAGGTATGTAGAGGTATTTTAGACAGAACTAATGCAAAAAACAAGTAGTTAAATGAATATATATTTTATAAAGAATTTTATATCATACAATATTCTTATATTTATTTAATTATTCCTTCCATTGAAAAATATTTGGAAATTAAATAGATAAACAATGTTCTACTGACCATTTTCTCAACCCTGTATGGATATACAGATAGGTAGTAGTTTAATTTAATTTAGTAACTTATTTTTATTTACATGATACATTATAAGTGCCTCTATTAAGTTTACTACTTGGTTTGTGCTCACTTAATTATGGGCAACGTTTAACTCGAATATTCCAAATATACAGTTAGACTACCTTTAAATACTACAAGATTAATACTACCCTTAAATAACTTACACTATAGAATACATCCTTAAGCAGACGAGTAATCTACGGTAATGATACTAATGTACATTTAATGATTTATCATTAGCTATTAAACACGTTTCAAACTTGACTAACGAAAAACTCACAAAACAAGTTTAACTAATTATATCAAAATAAGATAACGCTTAAGCAGGTTGAATGGTGATAGATACGTAGTAAGGAAGTCTGAAAATAATGCTTAGAGAGTGAGTATGCGGTGGCTTAATATGAGATCAAATTTACGCTTGCTTCACACACAACACTAGAATCAAGATAGGGTTATCACATCAATGATTTGTAGAACTCGTACAGACCACTTTGGTGCATGTGTGAACGTATCGATGCAAAATATGAGTGCGCAACCCTGTCGAAGAAACCTATTTCGGAAAATGTGCTACATAGATACTAGAGATGTACTTATATGTCCCGTACATATTGTTTTGAACCAGATCTAAGAGATACTATTTTTATTTTATCAGGCTTATTATTTAAATCAAAACTGATTTGGCAAATGAGCGGCAAACTAAATGTATATAGCACTATTATGGAAGTAATAAAATTATAATATGACGAAATTGTGGAAAGAGTATTGATACTAGGTAAAATGAGAAAGCGTGACAAATTATGTACAGCGCAGTCAATATCAGGACTTTGAAAACAAATCCTTAACATGAGTCTAATCAGTAATTGACAAATCAGTGCCCCGTGCAAGTAATACTCATCATCGTACCACTAATGCTTACATAAATATGTACGTCTAGTATATAACTATAATATAAATTGAATAGGTTCTAATCAATATATAATCAATAAATAGTATAAATTTAATACTAATAAAATTTTAATTAAAAATCAACGTATTTTTTTATATCAACCGTACCAGTGTCCTGTAATGTTAAAAGATCGGTTTATATAATAATGAAATAATTAATGAAATTAATTGATATAATGCGATACTTCTAAAAAAATATAATTCCAATTTATATTCATAGTTAGAACGGTTGGTTATAGTTTAAAAACTTTTAACTTACTTACTTACTTTTTCTAATACCATAGATAATTTAACTAACTTACTTATTAATTTAATACAAGATACAATCTAAATTCGCTCCTAGAAGCTTTATTGTCAACACAGCCCTATAGAGTGAGATCACTCATTTAAAATTAAATTATTGTCTTAAGCTTATTGTTATTATTATATATATTATTATGACGGCTTATAGCTATAAATTGAAACGGAAGTTTAATGATGAAACTGAATTTATAATGTAGCAAAACTATGTCAATGTTTTTTTAGTTTATTTTAGCTTTAAATAAATTTAAATAATATAGACAAGTTCAAGGTATGCTGTCCTTAACTTAAGATAATAATGTAAATATTTACAGTATTCATTCAAGGGTCTGGTTTTACAGTCGAATATTTATTTATGATAATATTTGCGCATCGGGTGTTTAATGGATACTTATTGCCAATTAATTATTAAGTAAAAGGATATAATTTATCTTATCTAACCTAACGCATATATAAACATGTAAAGTACAATATTATTATAAATACCTATGCTTTGCAACCTGCGTTAAGAGTGCACGACAACAAGTGCAAGGGGAATCCTTATCTTTTCCGCCATCTTTTTGGACATTGTGAAAATTACCATTAGAAATCGTATTTAACACACAAAAACAGGGTTTCCTTTGCTTAGCTTAAGGTTAACAAATGGTAACTGCACGCTCCCCGGCCGAGCTTAGACTTAATATAATAAACATTAAAATAATATGTTCGATATATGTAGATATGGATTTTATCAAAAAAACCCAAAGTATATATTTTTGTTTTCAATATGTTTATGTTCTTTTTGTTTGACCATGTTCAATAAATGTATCTTCATTACGTTAACTTTTAAATCGTTTTTTAAATAATATAAGAAATAATAAAGATGACACATCGTGATTATTGATACTAATTAAAGTGTATATTAATAAAAAATCGTCTTAATAGAGTAATAAAATTGATATGCCGAACAATACCGAAACCATAAAAAAACTAAAGCCCGAATAGTAGTTTGAATGATATTTATTTCTATGTGATAGATACTACACACTCATTTTTTTAAATACATGAAAATATATTACACATCGCGGAATTGACGGCGTAGAGATTATTCAAAACAACGACTTTCCTTTATTATACTATAATAATAGTTAACGCTAGGATATAGAAGTTAATACCGTAACATAAAACTAGGTTCTTTTGTAAATAAACATTATTGCTAAGCAATTATCAAAACACCAAGTTGTATACGAACGAATAAAATGTTATTGCCAGAAGTGATTACTTCATTTTCAAATTGCAGTACGTTTTTATCTATTCAATATTGTTTTATGCATTTGTGGTTTTTTTGTTTGTAAATATTTCAATAAAGCAAAGGAATTTTTCTTTTTGAATTTAACCTGAATTAATATTTCAGCTTAAAAAAGCATTAAGATTTGGTTTTGTAAAAAAATTATTCATTTATTTATTTTGAAATTGTCTATTATCAAAAACAGCCACATCGATCCAGCCATTTCCCGATAACATTATTCAATTTAAATTTAAGGCAACATAAGAAGGTAACAGGAACGAAAAGCATAATCTATGATGATAATTCTCACCCATGTCCAATTATCTAAATCCTATAGATACTTATTGTCTCTTATTTTTTGCTTGTCAAATATCTATACTGCGTTTTTTGATGACAAAAAATATATTTTCACACCTAATCATATCTTTGACGAAAAAGAGGTATTATTACATTTCTGTCTCCCACTTCGGAGACGCTTATGAGGAGATGAGACCATACCAACAATTTTAAGTCCGTTGTCTGTAGAGACAAGTCGCAGGTAAAAGCTTTGATGGTATCCAAAGCCAATATTGTTTCTTTTTATTTGTATGTTTTACGTTCTTGAACGGGGTGGTAAAATTTATATAATTACCAGCAGATTATAAATTGTTTGTAATTTATTGGTTTTTATGTTAGTCTAATTTATATTTGATTTGTAATATGCGTTTTATTTAAAAAAATTTTGAGGCGTAACTTTAAAGTGTTGTTTACAAATGGTAAATTATTATTTTAAGATAAATTTGCCGTAAACGATTTTATTAACAATATAGAATTATTGTTCTCATTATTGTCCTTATAAGATATAATACTGCGTTTGCTATATAATTATTACATAAAAGCTTAATAAATATTACATCATTAGTAATGACATTCATTACGTAATGATATCTTAAGCCTAATTATTGTCTTTGAACAGCCGTGTATGTACATGTTCACTATAACTAGATAAATATTGTTAACGTATTTTAGAAGAGTAACAAAATGTATGTAGTATTTTTCAATAACTAAAACACTGTTGTTTTCCTGTTTGTATAAAGTTTTGATTAAATCTATAAAATCGGTTTTCTTTTTAATAATTATGAATACCTTGGATTCTAAATTTAAATGTCAAACTCTTGAGCTTCTTCGAGATTATACGTATATGACACATATACATGATGTCACCGAGCTAATTGTTCGGTCTTCCAAAGAAAATTGTAAATAATAAAAAAGAAGTCAATGTTCATTCTGTCACTGATGACAATTATGTATCCACAAATGTTTAGAAAACTCGACTAAAACAAGTTTTATGTACGAAAAATATTTTCTATTCCCTATTCTTGTGCAATTTCAACGAGTGACTATTTTGGTCTCAATTTTTCCAATCAACATTATTGTCTCCTCTTCGCCTCTCTCAAGTACACTTCTTATCTTAAGCACAAATTTGTAAACTAGTTTTATTTATTGTCCATGCCATTTCGGCAGATTTTTCAGAATGTCAAATACTATTGTGAACACAAAATAATTTAAAATATATATTAATACCACGTTGACTAAAATATTATAAATACATATATTACGATAATATCGGTGAACATAATATTACATTGATGATTATTGAAAACATAATATTAAAAGGTTTAATATGTTATAACCTACATATTTACAAATAAATAATTCTAACTCTATGGCCGAAAAGGTTCCATAAATATTTTAATGCAAAATTAATGAACTTTCATCGCTGAAATGATAAGTTCAAGCGAATGCAGTAACTACTTTTATTTTATTTTATTGATTTAGGTCTACCAACAGTTATTACATTAGAACATGTTAATTAATTTACAATGCACTTATAATTATTAACTTAATGCACAACTAAATTATTTACATTATATATATTAATTATCTATTATTAGTATATTTTATCAAATAAGTAGATTTTACAGTAACAATTATCACATATGCAATGTGGGTTTTTACTAATACACTACTCATATACAACTACTCGAACCGTCCAGCCATCACGGCTTTTTTCATATCAAACATCTCGCCATACGACCGATGATGAAGGTAATTTTTAATTTGACTCAAATACGGGAAGTGTATGTATCGATCAGTAGTAGTAATCCAGTAGTCTACTAAGCATATTTAAATTAGGATAGGTACTTCTGGTCATATGGCGATAGTAACAACTCATATTTTAAACTAGAACAAGAAACTTTCACCAATGTAGGTATTAACTTAAGATTACCTAAACTAGGTAATCGTGTATCTAGTGATTTATCAATGTTAGTTAAACAGTAATTGTAAAGTAAATAACAGAAGTAAGTGAGTAAATGTACAAATAATTTATTTCGAAGACAGACTATCTTGATTTATTAAAATAATATAAAGTTTGCATCTTATTAAAACAGTATAAATGATTCAGTAATAACTTATGAAAAACGATTTATGTTGAAGTTTAATATTGATTTAAAACAAATGTACAAATGCTTTTAAAGCGATCATGCGATTACATTCCAAGCCATAATATACCTACATATGCTATTAATACCACATACTAGAATATTTTTTATTTGAGACCATGAGTCTTATCTATACAGATTCATTAATTCACAAGCATAGATAACTCCTATAAATGCCCAGCTCTACCCGAACATAACTTTGGCAAATTACCATATGTTACTTAAAATATTAAATCAACTTGAAATATCAAAGCGAGGAAAACGTGTTTTTTTATATCGTATTAAAACTGCAATGCTAAATACTCGGATTGCCTTGCCTTGCCATGATGTGATATTTCAATATAAATGGGATATAAGTATGTTATGGCGTATATATCTGTAAATTTTGCACAAAAAAATTGTCTAACTTCGATATATTAATTAGGTTTTTTTTATCTTGACATATAATATTTCCAAGCTTACATATAAACATGAAACCAAATATGCACACGGTTCGCATTCTACGCAATTATGCCAATGGTGACATTACTTCCCATTTTTGTGGTAACATTTTAATTTAATTTTACTACTCCTATTATACATGTAAATTTACGGGTTAAAGTAAGTACAATACTATATTTGAACAATACATTTTAAGTACAATAGTAAATATATATAAACATTTTACAACAACACTGTGAAACTTAGCAACAAGGACGTAAGTAAACAACTTTGATGTTTAAAGCGAAACAAAACACAACATGATGAATAAAACTGTTGTATCGCTTAAAGTATTTATACTTCGTTGATATGCCAATGGAACATTTATATACATCTGTACAAGAATTTAAGAGAATTGAACAATAAAGTGACAGAATTTGACCAGAGCCTAACCACGAAATGCTATTGCACTAATTATTCAAGAATATTTACCAGTCAGATGCATAAACCCGGAACATGACTACTATAAATCTTTGCACTTAGGTACTCTTGAATTATGATTGTAAGAGCACGTCATGGTCGGATCCCTGCTCTTGATATCTACATAGAAAACAGGAAATATATAATGCCTATATGCTAATGACTTGCTATTCCATCAAAGCTAATGATGACAAGTATTATATCCTACCTATCTATCAACTACTGGGGAGTCACACGCAGAGGTTCCTTCGATACTATGTATACAAATTCAACAAGAGAGATAACAACATAACATATTATTTTATCATCACAGAAAATATACTGATAGTTTAATTTTTTTGTAAGAAACGTTAGCACGGCTATAAAACTATAAATACCAGATAGATATTTTTTGTTAATCATATTGACGTAAAACCTATTTTAATAGTTCCTTCAATTACCAATTTGGCGCTGAAGGTAATCATAAAAAAAAAATCCTCACGCCTTCCCAAGGGTCCACAAGGGTCCCCGAAGGGGTAGGCCGAGGTGTATAGGTAAAACACACCCACTTTCCGCCAGAGGTATATTAGGTGCCAACGTGACAGATGGCGAGTCGATCGCCGTTACTCAAACACTTTAAATGTAAAAGCTGTACATTTTTAAATGTTAGTAAATAAAAATATATACTAAATATCTATTGGCAAAATCTAGATAGTCCAGCTAGTGGACTAATCGGATAAATAAAACAATTTTATTGTGTACTCTGGATGAAATTACACCGCCGTACTAACGTCTCTTGGCTTATAAAACTGGAGTAACAGTTAAAGTAATAGATACATGAATATAATAACGTGTGTAGAGCAAACCTTTATCTTAGTAGGTGCCATCATCAGTGAGGTCATGATAGGGTTCGGCCGGGGGTTGAACGGGCTCGGCCTGGTAGAATGCGCCGGAGACGAACGGGTTGTTGGGCACGTGCTGCTGGGGCGCCGGGGGCCGAGGAGGTAAGATGGCCCCATACGCTGGAGGCTCCGACCCTTTTAGGGGTGCTGAAGGTTTCTCCGTCTACATAACAAGAGATTACATTATTTGCTACAACTATTTATTTACGATGTACATTGGCGATGAGAGTCGCGATAGTCCAGTGGTTCATTTCAATTTTACAGTGAAGGAGAACATCGGGAATAAACTGCATACGTTTAAGAAGTAATTCAAATACGCACAGTCGTGCTTGAGGAACTGCGATGAGCTCACACTCTGTCTGTAGCGTAATCTTATGGCATAGTAAATGGCACCTGAAAAGTAATAAGACTAACGGGCCGTATGTACTTACAAAAGTAGTCTCATGGTCGAGAGACTTCACTTGTTGATCCTCGAAGTTCGGATCCGGGTCGGCCCATGGCTGCAGCTCTCCAGAGGCAAATATGCCGTAGATAGTGATGCCAACAAAATGCACAGTAGCTCCCATCAGAAATACTGCCCTCCACTCGGTAATTGCTTTTTCGAGGTTATCCTATTTTGAAACAAAATATTTACAATGATTTTGGTATTTGTCTCGAAGTTACACTATCTTGTGTATTGATTAAACTTCTAATGCTCGGATTTGCTTGATTTGATCTCACACAATTGATCATGAACTAGGAAAATTCTGCAACAGCTGCCTCTATAGATATCATTTCATATTGCAGTCAGTATTGCACTGGGATTAATAAATAAATATATTTGTTCATCACAGAAACGTTTGCTTTTACTTTAGTACGGATAAAACGTGCTAGACGGTCACTCAGATGATTTTATTATAAATTATGCTGTATGATATCAGTCCGCCATAGCTCCTAGCTGCTAGCAGCTAATACATTTTCTCTGCAATTTTATTGCAATACAATGGCAGCAATCACTCGTGCGCGATGGCTCGTTTGCGAGAAGCGATAATAAACAGCTCAGCGCGAAATATACGCGTACAACGCTCCGGCGCGCACCCACAAAGCCATTCATTTGATATTCCGCGGGCGCGTCACACCGAGCTCGATTTCCTTTTTAAAATTAGCTACGGCCGAATGTCCTTTTTGTTTAAAGAATTCACGCTCTCAAGACAAGCGTTGCCTACGTTGAGTTCAGTGGGGGAGTGTCAGTTCAAAGTTTTCCATGCATGAGTTTGTGAGAGGGTCTTTGTTACGATATAATATTAAGTACAAAATGCCGTGGTGGCCAAGTGGTTTGAGTGGTCTGCAACACAAAGGACACAAGTTCGGATTCAGACTATATCAATTAGGTTTTCTGAACTTCATTTAGTACTTACAGTGATTAGTCACATCACGAGTTTTACGGTGAAGAAAACTTTGCATACGTATGAGAAAAAAATCATCTCGGACTCGCCATCTGTCAGTGGCACCTAACATATACCCACGTAAACTACACACCTCAGCTTACCCCTTGCGCGAAGGCGTAAAGTTAAATAATTATAATAATAATAAAACTATATATCTTCTCGTTTTCTCACAACAAACTCTAAGGTTGGTAGCACACAACCTTTTGCACCAGATATTTTTTTAGGTGCTTTATTATAATTAATGTAGGCTAATAAATATAAACAAGAAAAAAGAACACAAAATCTATATTACCTTCTCTTGCGTCATGTAATCGATGACAATGGGTACGACGAAGCCGGCAATGGTACCGATACCGTTGGAGAGACCCATCAAAATGGACGCATACCTAGGCGCTATGTCCAAATGGTTCACATTATATCCTGATATAGCGAATCCACTGCACGCTACGCCTAGGGTCAGCTCTATAGTTGCCACGTACTAAAAGAAACATGAAAAAATTACCATACCAAAAATGGATTAATTAAAATGGAAATGGATTAAAATTCACTGGGCTACATTGGTGTTCGTAAATAGTTGGAATGGTGTATTTTTGTGGATTTAATTCCTTATATGAACAACGTAAGTTATCATTATTAGGCGAAATTATTTACCATGACAAATCATACCTTAAAAAACAAACATTATAAAAAGTCTGACTTGTTGCGTCAGGCCGGTACTCTCACTCTAACAAACATAATAACTGTAAGTACTCTTTTGTTTCTGTATATTATCTTTTGTTTTATTAGTAGATATTCATTTGTTTTCTGAAACCAGCTTAAACCATAGTAACCAGCCCTATCGACATGGATTTCTGCTATTCATTAATGCTAATAAATTATTATAAATTACCTTGTTATTAGCATAAGCAACCAGCACGAAGAAGAAAGCCTCGAGTCCAAAACCTCCGCAGTTGAATAATTTCCTCACATTTGTGGTAGTCATGATGTTGTTCTTCCGGAGGTAATCCGCAAGCATACCGCCTATTGGTACCAGCGACGTCATAATGAGATGAGGTATTGCTCCGACAAATCCAGACTGTCGAAAATATGTCAAAATAAAAAAAAATACTGTAGTTAAAAAGAAATAGGTGTCCGAAAGAAAACTCACTTCAGTTATCTGCATCTGGAATCTGCTGTTGAAATATGCAGATTGGAAAATTACAAGTAAACAGAAGTTCCATGTCCTGCAGAAGTTGGCCACGATGATGGCATAGACCTGTGAGAATATCCCGATTACTTTAACTTTGCTCATAAAGTTTATCAGTGTCATATCAAAATAATAGTTTTATCTTACTTCAAGTAAATGGAACTGATAACTAAAACAGAATTTACAAATTTATGCCTGTCTGTGTGTTCTAGCTAACCTCCGAAATGGCAGAACCGGTTTAACGGGAATTTCACTGATTAGTAGCTAGTATTTGAAGATGCTATCTTGTAAAAAAAATTACTAAGGCTTATTTCACAAATAAAGTTACCGGGGGTGAAGTGGCAAATGCTTTCCAAGGTGTATTGAAGAATCCAGGCATGGCAGCTTGAGTAGCTGTCCCAAGGGACTGTTCGATGTACGTCAACTCTTTGGCGGCGATGCTGGGATGCTTGCTGGGCCGCTCGAACACCAGCCATAGCCACAAGACATACCTTCAAAATTGCACTGATTTACCGTACTTCCTATATCCGCCTTTTAATATATTAATCTCGAAAACAATGTTTTTCCATTTCATTAAAGCTGTCGCAGTTATTTACTAATCAGTAAAAGCGAAAGGCTCATGTCTTATAAGTTAGTATTGTCTCTAATTAATAATGATGAAGGTTTATCTGTGCAATTATGAATCTTACCATATAACTCCAGATACGCCATAGAAGTAAAACGGCGCCTGCCAGCTAATATAATCGGTGAGAATTCCAGATAGGGGCATGCCTATGACGATGCCAGCATACGTTCCGCAGAATGCCAGGGTTGCTAGTCTAGATCGCTCGAGAGGTGGAGCCCACATTCGCCAAATGCCGTGGCAAGATGGATAAGTAACACCCTGTAAAATATATGACTTTATACTGAAGTGATCAATTACTGTACATTTGCTGAAAGCTACTTAACGGGAACGTCAAGGGTACTCGAAACCAGCGCGCAAGTACAAAGGGGCAGATTAATATGGATAAAGCGAAAGAGATCTGTAAGTTTAGTTACTGGCGCTTCACTTTCCGTGCTTATCCTGGGACTTAACTACATTTTAATATCAATATCATCATAAATTCAAGATCTGGGCTCTTGTTAGCAAATCTGATGCAGTCTCTTACTTTTGCTTCTGTCCAGTGTAACCTCTTTGACCTCCCGATAAGTCATGGGAGGTACTTTTTATTTTATCTGACTCATGCATGTTAATCCTTTTCCTCTAAAATTCAAAAGAGCTATCGTGATGTAGTAAAATAAATATTATAATGTGAATAATTGAATTGAAATTGAAAAGGCGAGTATTGTATGAATTTAATTGTTTTTTGTTACAAAACTTAAAATATTATACGTGAAGGTTTATAGTCTCAGTTTTCGTGGGAAATTCAGTTTCACTCTACTTGTAGATATGTTATTGAATTTAACTGTAATATAACCCGATTGGGTACTACTAAGTATTATTAGTATAATACTTGTATTCTGTGTTTTATGTTTTCATCAAATATTAACATCATATAAAAAAAATGACTGCGGAAATTGTATAGAAAATGTATGAATACAGATAATACATTTTATTTCCAGGACGGTACTGAATGCGTCTTTTCAAATAATGTCTTTATCAGTATCTTACAATGTAAGATTTAATAGGATAGCGATGATGGCATTGAAGAATCTACTAAGCCGGGATGTGCGGAGTCGAGCAAATACGTAACCATGGTGACGAAGGGCCCTGTAATCCTAAAGAGGCTTTGTACCTTCGCAAAGCGATTCCTCGATCACGATCATATTCGAGTGCTTTGCACTGTATATATACGTATATATGCAGAGATTTATAAAAGACAAGGTTCAAAGTTAAATTTTAATGTTTTTTTATTTGGTAATGCCTACCCCGTTAGGGACTTGGCGTGATGATATGTATGTATTTTATTTGGTGATCTATTTCACCTACATATTTTGGAATAAATACTTATTTTAATTCAAAATAGTAAACATATAGATTTGCATATATTTATTGGAACTACAAAGGGGAGCGTTAAATCCAAACGTGACGAGTCGTACATTCGACAAGTAATCGGGGTACAAATTTGAAGCATCGATAATAAGCTTGATCATGCACCATCACGTACGAATGTCAAATGTTCCAAATTTTAAACGCATGACGTTACGTTTTGTGCTCCCTTTTGTAACATCTATCCTATACATGTACCTATTACCCTACTGGAGAAAGAAACTTAGAGGCAACGCTCACATCGCTATCATTTATACATATTATTCTTGAGTTATGTAGGTATGCACATGTTTTACGGTGAAAAAGAACATGGGAGAAAATCTGCATACGTTTGAGAGTAAATTCAAGGACGTTGTCGTGTTTTTTATCTTTATACCACTGGGATGGCTTGCGGCCCACATGATGGTAAGCGGCTACCGCCAACTATGGACGTTTGCAATACCAAGGGTACCGCGCGTATTCGCGCGTTGACGACCCTGACCCTGTGTTCGAGAAATGCCTACGGACTCTCCATCTATCAACTAAATTGTAAAAGAGGATGTTGAGGCCACAACATATGGCTACACAGAGGTATCCTGGGACATCCCTTTTGGGACCCTCACGGGAAGTTGTAAATGTACACCATATATTAAATATACTCACCTCAACAAAGCCTTGAGCAACTTTCAACATGACAACAGTGGCAGGTCCAACGCTCATCGCTCCGGGTATAGCCATGTTGAGCAGGGCCGAAAGAGCAATAGCAGCGCCAAAGATTTTGTTGGCAGGGTACATGGAGGCGAGGAAGCCACCAGGTACCTGGGTGATCAGGTAGCCGGCGAAGTATGACGAGTCGATGGAAGACTCCACGCTCACGGTCCAGTTGAATGGACTTTCTTTGTGCTATCGTTATGAAAAAAAAAACTCTAAATCCCAACAATAAAACATCATTCATGTCATGTGCATCATTTTTGTCTTCACGATATCAAGTTAAATCTCATGACTGCTTCAGGATAGGCAATTGAAGATCTAAGATCAAGGTCACCAAAATCGCAATACTTCTATTAATTCAAATGTTAAAAAATGTAGGCGTTTGTTCGAATATGTTTTTTAGATATCGAGCAGTCTCATCTGGTGACTGTAGTCATAAGTTTAAAAAAAATTTGAATATACTATATATTTAACATCATGTTATTTGATGGAATACAAAAATGGAATAATTTATCAGTGACATATTGACGATCTTCTCTCTCTGTCTACCCTGTCAGATATTCGGTGCGATGAGATGTTTGTATGTATTCAGTGTATAACCTTATTGAATAGTATTCTTAGTCGAATTAAAAATATTGCTCACTAACCGTAGAGTTATCACTGGTCTTCTCAGTCATCTTGAGCTTGGCCATGCTCATGTTGCATCGCATCCCGAACATTATGCTGAAGCCGAAGCAAGCCAGCAGCGCCACAGTGTAGCGCGCACTCAGACAAGGGCATTCCGGCTTCACATACTTATCTATAGATAATACAAAATATATAACATACCTACCTGAATAGATATCATAGATGACGAAAGGGATGTAGTATCTCTAAGCTGGAACTGTTTCTATCGAACCGAAGAAACACTAGTGTTATCTTTCCTTTACTAGCTTTTCGTGAGTTACAGACGTAAATGTTTACAAACATATATGAATCTAACCTAGTCTCGCCTAAAACTGATAATTTTACACGAAGGGGCTCAAGTCTTAGCATTTGTTTTTGTTTTAAGATAAAACATTATCTGCTAGGTTCTATTGCTATCTACTATTATAATCTGTGTGCCAAAATTCATGCAGTTCTGTTGAACCGTTCTGGCGTGATTGAGTAACAAACATAATTTTTCACCTTTACATATAATATTAGTATAGATTCTTACATTATTATTTGACAAGTACATCTTTTGAAAACTTTTTCGTCTTTTAAGCGTCTACTTTTAATGAAGTCACATAAAAACGATAAGTAAATTCTTTTAATTTTACCTATGGGGCGTGGTGGAGGCCTATCAGGAGAGGGAGGCGTCTCCAAGTCTTCGCCATCATACATTTGATCATAACCCTTCTGATCCACGTGAAAGTTCTCATATTGTGCGTTTCTGAAACAATGATTTATTATTAGTATTCATCAAATCTGGCTGATGCGAAGCGAAAGAAGTCTGTTAGTCCAGAGAGAACTGGCGCTGAACTCTTTTTGTCTCCGCGTGCGGAGCTCGGCGAGATGCATAAATCAAAACTGATGGACTAAAACGATTCATCATCAAGATTCTTGTCATCAAGATACTACATATTCGTCTCCATGTATTCTCCATCATAACAATGCCGTTTAATAACATCATCATTGAAATACGGTAATCATATACATCTACTACAAGAATATTTTTTACAATTTTCTACACGAGACGGAAACTCACCAATTAATGTAGCTTTCTAAAAAGGCGAACATGGAGATAATAGAGATAGCTGGAGTAGGAAAAAATAATTTAATATATGTTCATTATGCACCACTTTCTTATTTAAAAGTAGAACAAGTACGGAATGGATGAAATGCCTGGATAACTTTTGCATCTCGAGCTATTTTTCTTTTTTCACTGAAAGGGTAGCTGGCTGGATGAATGGAAAGTCTTTGAAAGTTCCTCTATACTTTGCATACGAAATTAATTAAATTCTACCACTTTAACGATGTGTACTACTGTATTGAGGTCAATAGAAATAGAGATTAAGCCCATTTCTTTTGTAAACTATTAAATATCCTATTAAATAGTTTGGGAAAAAATATATAAATATGTTTTAACAAGCTGGTCCCCACGGTTTCACCGTAGGAAAAATACTTAATTGGTTGTTTTTTCTGGATAAGTAATTTTTCTTTAAATATCTTAATCACAGGATACAAGATCTGAGATTAAACTGTCGAGACTCATACAAGCTAATAAATATACGAAAACAAAATGGTTGGCACTCTGTCTAAGATCTGTCTGAGAAGCAATTCAAATGCGTATGCATGTATAGTCGTGCTTGAGTAACGGCGATGGACTCGCCATCTGTCACGTACTATCTATACACCTCTGCCTACCCCTCCGTGGACCATTGTGGGAAGGCGTGGGGATTTATAATATTTGTTGTTTTAGTGACCTTGGAAACCATTCAAGCAGAGACTTTTAATCAGCTCAGACATCGTACTACTGTGTATAATTAATACCACGCATATTCCAAACTTTGGAGCCCCACTAGCATCGGCACAATTCGCGGCGCCATTAAGCCGGTAGATTGAATTAACTGGGAGCACGTCGCAACTCATTGTTTGCAAACTGATAGGTAGCTGTGACAGCGAGTAACGCAGATTTTATCGGGAGGATAACCTCATTAAGGTTCGCTCTCCTACCGTGAGTGCTCGCAGGTACAACACCCTATTGGATCGCTTTGTTTATAGACCGGCAACTCTTTTTAGCCTACACTTGTATACCGCGTGGATTCACCCGCATTTAATTTATATACATGATGTCACAGAAAATAGGACAGTTGCTCAAATATTGGCGTACAGACGGCGGGAAGCGATCCTTTTTCTGGTGTGTTAAAGGGGCTTATTAATAAAATTAATCTATCGCTTAAACATTCTTCAATTGTGACTGCAATAGCACTAGCAGCATCGTAAAGTCTCGGTTTGTTAGTATACAAATAATATTTAGACCACTCGTCTCGATCAAATTAAAATTGTAATTTAAGAAATACTTTTTTTGCACAAACATTAACTAATGTTATTTCTTATCATGGGGATACAATCTTTTATGACGTCGCAATTTCCGTTTACATAACAGACGCGTAACTCATCGACTTGTGAATTCATTTTTCCGCTGACAAAAGCAATAAATGTGGCTATCTGTCCCGTCCCCCGTTTCACAAGCTGATAATGAATCGTCGCATAAAAGGCATAACCAAGTGGAAACGACGCGACGCCCGCGCCCCCTGTCTACCGGCGTAGCGTCACTTGCTAATGCGTTTAGAGCGCGCTGGACGAAATGCCGTCAACAGTTACGCTTACCCTTCATACACGTTGATATTCCCTAACTCTCATTACATGTGCTAGGTTCGTCCATATATATATATATATATATATATATATATATATATATATATATATATTGTACTTTTTACCCTCAAAATACTCATCCTATATTTTATATTGTACCCATAAATCATGCAAAAAGCTTAAAAGTACGTATTATTAAATTATTTAATTGAGTAAAATTAAGAACTAGTACACTAAAATTGATTTACTATATTCTGTATAAATAGCAGTCCGTCAAAATTGTGCAAAACAAAATCACTTCGTAGCATAATCGCTACGAACGTGTCTACGAATTGACTACGTTGAAAAGAATTTGCTCTACGTAGCGTTGTGGTGTCGTAGTCATTTGTAGAGTTTTCCATGTATGTATAACATATTTAACACTAGCTGCCCCACGTGGTTTTACTCGCCCTTTTACTTAAACGCTTAAGTTCCGCTTAACGCTCATTGGTACTGAAGTGTAAATCGCAGAGTAATAAAAAAACGAAAAAATCTCATATACGATTGACTATTAAATATAAACATAAATTAATTGTATAAATATCCAATCTGTATCCTATATATATAGTGAGATACTAGAATTTACGAATAACTTTTTCCTTTAACGAATATAATAATGTTTGTTAAAGGAAAAAATCATAAATATTTACCGTAAATATTAAAATATAACATGATATTAAAAAGGTAGTGATTATCTGTTTTGTTAGTCGCGCTCCCCTCGGCGTCTTCATTGTGCCGCTAATGCACCCCATACAGTATGACGATAATTATGTGACGTCACTAAAATGGTAATTACTATTTTGTACCCGTTTGTTGCCGCCCTATAATGGATACAGTCATTTTGGAAGGCAATTTCATTCAAGATTTACAAAAAGCCTTCTACACGCGACACAGTTTTCGTATTTTTATTTAAGAATATGGTATATCATTCTATAAATATTTACAAAGAAACTTAACATAAAACAATATTAATATTAGTGTAGTGTAGTGTAACTTATATGTACTCGTAGTTTAGACACGTCATGATGGAATTGCGTCAAAACTGACCGAGATCCATTTAAAGTTAGCTTCTCATGCTAACTCGCTATGTGACCGAGTATTTAAGAGCACACATCCTTTAGATTATAACTATGTTACGCGTAAAATTTGTTTTGTCTGGTCGACTTTATTCTGGTATACAACATACTGTATTTGTTGATCCTAGTAAAGCTAACAATACCCTGGGCGTTGATACCCTGCGACACAGTTTATAATTCTGCAGGTGTATCATCGTTCTTTTGCCACTTTGTTCCCGTTGTATGTTTTTTGTCAAATAAATATTATTATTATTACTAATAAACTATCTTTGTGCCACATTTCATCCAATTCCATTCAGCCGCTCAGGCATAATTGAATTACAAACGTTCATATATCCTGAGAAAAATTCGTTGATTCTTTCTTCTTCTTATTCTTTTAAAATATTAGTAGAATCAATGGGGTTAGTTTACACACCCAAAAAAAATAAGAAAGATACCTTGATACGATATTCAAATAGAAGAATAAAAACCGAAAAGTTAAATGGAAATATTCAAACGTTAAAAGCGTTGGGATCTCGAGGGCAATTTTAAAAGTAATAAGTGCTCTAGATATTTGTAGAGGTGTTCCACCATCTCGAAGACAGAGTTCCTGGTTCAGACGTGGAGAGCAGGGGAGGTGTATTGCGTATCACAATATGCACTTCAGCCGTCCCCACTATGAATACCTACTGCCAGAGACGGATGAGGACGTCTTGATTAATTCAATGTGCTTGTTAATTAACAACTTACAAGATTTTCAAGTATTTATGAAGGCTGGTAATATATTTATTATATAGAGGAAATATTTTATTATTGGTAATGGATAAACTTTAAAAGTTTAACGGATTCAAAGAAGTTTGACTTATGGACAGATACTTTATTTCGAAGAAACATTTTATTTAGAAATAGTAACAAACGTGTGTTATAGTTTAACTCGGGTGAGCCCTCACACTTAACACGCTAGGTGTTAAGTGTGAGGTCTCATTGCTGTACATAGCAAACAAAGGAACGCCAAAATAAGATTTCTGCAGAAACTTTACTGACTTAGTTATTGATTTTGAAATTATAATGTTAATATGTCACATCATAAATAAGAACAGAATCATGAATATGTTACCGGCCACAATAAATAGAATTAATTTAGCGAAGTCCGTCCCTGGCGGCCACGTGGGAGGGGGTAGCTATTACACCCCGCGAACCACCCGCTCTAATTGATTTACAATTGTCGGTTAAATTTGTTTCCCGACCACCCTCTGCGATCACCGATCGCATAAGTTACGATACTACAAATAAAATACTGAAAACCAAGTTAGTATGCGAATTGCTACGCTGCGGAATAAATTAGGAGGTGTCTTCTTTACACCCTTTATTATTAAGAGTTGACAGAGAGTTACATGTATGTAGCGGATGTAATATCAATAATATGTATGCCAAATGTAAACCTTTTGCTGGCACACTTTATATTAATTAGTTTGAACCAAACTATGAGGCGTTGTGATACGTGGTGTCGAGTGACTTAAGTATGCAAAAGTTGCAAGTTCAAGCCCCGGCTGTACCAATTATTTGTTTTATCAAATTAATTGCAGTGATTTATCACATCACGAGCTTCTTGAAGGAAAACATCGTGAAGGAACCTGCCGGCCACCGGCCGAAGGACTTGCTCTCTGCCTACCCCTTTGAGCCGTTCAGATATTAAAGATTAATATTTATATTTAGGGTAGATCAAGTGGATGCCAAAACATTTGCGCAGCGTTACAGGTTATTTCACAAACAGTGGGTCAGTCTGTCAAACGGCTCGAATTCGCCACGAAGTAGTGAATAAAACATGTAATAAATAAATGTAACCAATGTGACGTAACGACCTAATACATATAAGTACCTACCTACTATATGCTAGGTTCTTTCTAACAATCTATCTTGGTATTCCATTATTCGTCTAGAAAAGATTATGTCTTTGGAAGGACTACCCATGAGCAAACAGAGAAGCAAATCAGTTCAATGGATTTAAGCTTCTTATATGTTTATTGGTTATGTTAAAGAGTCGAGATGAAAAAACTCCTTCTAAATATATGAATGTGCGCGTATGTATATCATCAGAACGACTGAATGGAAATATATAAAATTATGCATTCATATAGATTATTATCTGATTTGCCATATGGGGTAATAAAAATAAAAGAATAAAACTAATTATGAAGTCATATTTTAAGCGAGTGAAAGAATGGGCCGCAGCTAGTATATCATCATTATATCATCACGCCGAGTCCCTAACTGGGTAGGCAGAGAATATAGAGCGCCAGTTCTCTCTAGACTTACATACATCTTTCGCTTCGTCCACATTCATCAGTCTATTCATCCATGCTCGTCGGTTTAAAGTACTCTGTACGTTCCCGTTCTTGAGCGTCAGATCGATTTTATATGTATGTTAGCTAGTACATCAATATAATAATTTATTCGTATCGAGCCGTCAACGCATGGACGATACACCTGGTGTTACAAGCGTCCATAGGCGGGCCTCGTGCTTGTCTGCCACATTAGTAGTGTAAAAAATAATAATAAAATAAGACATGCAAAGTGGAGAAGTGTATAAATAAAGCTAGCGAATGATCTCGCATTTCGACACTCGCGAACATAATAGAGTTATGACAAAAATGGCAAGCCAGCCAAGAAATATCACTTGCGAACCCGAGACGCTTGTTAGCGTCCCTACTTTTATTTATGACCAGATTTATTTTATGGGCCCGAGATACCGATGGAATCAAATGAACAGGATAACTGCGATGAAAACAATAATGCTATAGATTTGGGAGCATCCGTGGTTTGAAATCAGTAATGCTTTTCTGATATTATTTTCTAGTTTCCTATCCGAGATTTTTTAACTGCAATTAATGACATTACTTTTTATTAATAAGCGTAATACAAATACACCTACGGATTTTTTATTAGTCTAGTAATATTTTTTATATTACATTTTAGCCTAAGCTCAATGTAATAACTTTTGAAATCGCCAATTTATTAAAATTGTAGATTTCAAAAGTTAGTATAGAAGTAAAAAATACCCGAAAAAGAAACATCGATTGAAGTTGTTGTACCTTCTACATTTCTACATTTGCAGTGTGAAACTGCGTCAACAAGCCAAACGAACGTGCCTTTCAGCCGATATTCCTATCTCAAATATTAATTTTATTTCCTCGCTCGAACTGAAAATATATCAAATACCATAAAAATGGGCAAACAATTCTGCGTGTTGTATTTGCTGCGATGTTCGCTACGAATCTTACTCTCTTTGCCGTGGTCTAATCTGTCGGGCGGCTCTCCGCGCACGTCCGGGCTACGCCTCTGTTGTTTCTTCATTTTCCTACTATCTATTTGTAATATTTTACTGAACAAATACACAAACGCTACTGTTTGTATTTATATTGTACGGATACAGAGACCACAAACATTTATAGGAAAAATGAGTTCTCGTTACTAAAAACATCAGAACTGTCATGTAACTGAAAGCATTTGAAATTTTGTATCATTATGATTGATGCAAAACAAATTGCACGAAATCAATATCGAAAACTTTAAGACAGTAGATAAAATCAGACGTAACATCTTTACAGCAAATAAAACTAGGTAAATAAACTTACAGCGGTCTTTTATGGCAATCAATAGAGAAGGGTTCGGCGATAAACTGTAATTGCTATCAGCAACTTCCGAAGATGTAAATAAATTTAAGTGAATTCGCGAAGAAAGGAAATCCTAACAAATCCCCGTTTAATCCCGAGAAGAGCGCTCCCAAATCCAGGTTAGTAGTAAATATCAATTACGCAAATGCCCCGGCTTTACCGGATAATTCTTTACACGAATTCCGTGCATTTGCTCTCGAGGGGTGAAATCCATGTGTATTAGACGCGGAAAGTGTACTTTACAGAACTGGGGCACGGTATCTGTACCCGATACTATACTTGGAATGTCATGAAATAAGATTTTACTGCTTATACCTTTACTACTGGATACATGTAATATAATATGAATATATATGTTAGGTATATCAATTTTATTATACAAGAACCGCAGGTTCAAGTTGCCTGTGACACAAATATCGCAAGTTCGAATCCCAACTGTACCAATGAGTTTTCTGAACTTAAGTACAATGATTAGTCACACCACGAGCCTTACGGTGAAGGAAAACATCGAGAGGAACCCTGCATACGTCTGAGAAGCAATTCATAAGCGTATGTATTATAGTCGTGCTTGAGTAAAGGCGATGGACTCGCCATCTGTCACGTTGGCACCTAAAATATATCTCTGGCGGATAGTGGGTGTGTGGGTATTATCTATACACCTCTGCCTACCCCTTCGGGGACCCTTGTGGGAAGCCGTGGGGTTATATTATTATATTATTTAACATTTTATATTTGATCGGATAAACTTGAAACGTAATAGTGGTGCGAGTATGATTCTATCGTTTGAAGGTGAAATGAAGAAGCCAATGAAACACAAACAAGTGTTAAATGAGTTAATGTAGACAAAGAAAGTAATAAAAGTAGAGAACATGCAATTGAGTAACTCCGGAGAGACTTTCTTCCATCATAAAAGAGACGGAGAGCGACCCAGTACAGTCGTTGTAGATAATTTTAATATTCGTGTCGCAACCCCCGCGAGTCTTGTATCGATCTCTCACCAACCTAATATTCTCATTATTAGGTCATATAATGCGAGAACTTTTCAATCTTTGGTCTGGGGTTTTAATGGATACTTTATTGTATTGTTTCGATATGGAAACATTTTTCTTTTACGAAGCTTTTCTTCCTCATCATATCATCACGCCAAGTCTCTAACGGGGTAGATAGAGAGTATAGAGCGTCAGTTCTCTCTAGACTCACATACCTCTTTCGCTTCGTCCACATTCATCAGTCTCTTCATACATGCTCGTCGGTTTCGAGTAATCTTGTCGTTCCTGTCCTTTCTTTTCATCATATTCAATTAATGTTTTAAATCGTTATCTGAGTCTTCCTCGTTCCGAAATCGATTGGTTTTTCAAACTACATTATTAAGGTGAGATGGCCCAATATAAGTTTGACAAATGCAAAAATTATTCCAATAGTGCTATCGCCTATAAACCTAAATGTAACCACTTCCAATCAGTCGGAATATTAGCAATAATCTAATTAAAAACTAGATCTATTGAATTAATAATTAATTTGAATAAGCTTATATTACAGGGTAGATAGAGAAAAAACTTAAGGACAAAACTTATACACGATTTTTCTTTTCATTTGTTTCTTTCTCACAAAAAAGTACATTTGAAAAATATTATCTTCGAATATTGTAATCCGTAATAGTTGAATCATAAAAAGAAATTGGCGTTCCCGTGACGTCGTAATGCCGTCTCTGGAGACCGCCGCAGAGGGGCGTAATGACGGATAAACACACAGTTATATACCACTCACTATAGTATGACAGTGGACATATTATTGTTTTGAACTTCTTAAATTCGTATCTGTGTAAAGTTAATCAGTATGTACGTTTAACTTTATACTCCCTTTGTGAATAGTGTCAATCAATAGTCTAATATATATTATTAATATACTATTGATCTATTCAGGTATAAATTAGAAAAGATTTGTTATATACAGTTTCTAGTAAAAATATATTTACCACGATAAATGCACTTGCTTACCCGTTTTGAAAATGTAATTATGTCTTAGTCTTTTAGTAGAGCATAATTAGCTATCTTATTTGCAAATTGGTGTATCGATCTACAAAATAACTGGCGATAATCGAATATAACAATAATAATATATCCTCACGCCTCCCACTAGGGTCACCGAAGGGGTAGGCAGAGGTGTATAGGTAATAAATACACCCACACACCCACTTTCCGCCAGAGGTATATATTAGGTGCCAACGTGACAGATGACGAGTCCATACCTTGTGAAATTTCTTTTTTATTATTCTACTTTTTAATATGACTTGTAAAACAAAATCCGAATCGAAGAAGCTTACCGTGAATATTACTAAAGAGTAGATATATTTTATAATCTTCACATGACATACATACGACACATAGGAGTCGACGATACAAAACCAATATTTGTCATATAATAATACCCAATATTCTTCACGACTCAAGTTACATTGGTACAAAGTTCGATCCGCACACATACATAATTATGTCTTTGACCGACACCGGATTGAACTCATTATGGCTCTTAGTGTCGCGGCAAAGGAGTTTAGTAAGTAGTAACGAGTGAAAACTTAATTGACAACTTGATCAAGGATGCCCTACTTCCTTACAATATAGTTAACTAGCAGGTCTCTTTGTGTTGGACCTTATTGTCTACGTGTCAAGGATCAAAATTAAATGGTTATATCCGAAACCGATTTTAATCGGTTTTATAAACGGAGCAAGTGGTTTGAATGTAAACATTTTATTGAGCAATCTGTTACATTATTACTACAATTTAAAATTATGCCGAGTTTTAGTAAGTAGGTAGGTGCCTATCATATAACCGAGTGAACTGACCCGGGTCTCTATGACTGTTATTATAATAATAATAATTCACACCTTCCCACAAGGGTCACCGAAGGGGTAGGTTTATAGGTAATACCCACACATCCACTTTCCGCCAGAGGTATATTAGGTATAGTAGATTATCTATGACTGTTGACTATGAATAAATATTGTTCTGGTTCATTGTATTGGGTTTGTCGTATCAAATAGTTTTGGAAAATCTGATAGTCGAGTGGTTGTTGGACGTGTTTATGAAGCTGAAGGTGCTCGTGCTCGATTCCCTATGATGGCAGATATGTTTATGATAAAGGAAAATATTTTTACTTGGACTACTGAGTATTTAAGGACTATATATATCATCTTAGATATATATAATATATTATATATCATATATGCGTATATATTATACCTATCTACCTATACACGTATATATTATATGTGTATAGGTAGATAGGTAGCACACACACCCACAAGGACAGATGGGGAGTCCATCATCCAGAAGTTCAGAAAAACTCATTGGTACAGTCAGGATTCGAACTTGCAATCTTTGTGTTGCAGGCAACTACTCGAACCACTCGGCCACCACCGGCTTACTTAAAGTACATTTTATATTAAGGACTATATCTATATATACATAATTGTAACTCTCTGTACGCAAATAAATTACTGTACCATATATTATCTTAAACTTGTACGAAATTTACCCAATAATAAAATTGCTTAAATATGATTTCTGCTTTAGCTTAGGTCTGGAGTAGTGGCATATAATTATTCTAATGGAATACAGATCTCAGCATTGAAAGAAACATTAAAATTGTGTATAACAAATTTTATTTACTAAACTCTACTCAACAATATACTCACAGTAATCTCCAGAACATTTTTTCTGTAAATTTCTTCTAAGTGTTCAACAGGTGATACCAGAATACACACCCAAAATGTTCTTAAGCAACTTCCCACCTTACACTTAAGTCGTAGAGCCCAAATTCAATTACAGCCTCAATGAAACTAAGCCACTACATTACAACAACCTGTGGATTTCTTAAAGCACATTCAGACTCCATGTATTTCTTTTCACGGACGTGAATAAAAATTTACTTTAGTGTAAGATACAGAAAGTACAAAGATTTCAAGACACTAGCTCTGTTAATATACACAGTATATGAATATTAATTTACACTATCATCTTACTTAACGAAAAAAAACTGTTTTTAGTCAGAATGAGACTGAACACTGAAATATATTCCCGTATATTTTATCGGGACGAAGGAGCGGTAGTGACGTCACGGGAGCCGATATCAAACTAGCCAGAAATGCGTGCCACGCTCCCTCTGTCCTCACTCAAAGAGATATTCTGCAATCCGTTTGATCTTTCATCTTTTATTAATATAATATGAATAATTTTAATGATTTATCCTAAACGATTTAACATGGCAGTTTATATATTATATATTGATACAAAAAAGGCTAAATATATTTCACATTGTATATATTTATCATACAAAGAATAACACCTGCTTCCTAATTAATTAATTATTTATATATATAAAAAAAAGTTGATTGACTATAAAATTTTGTATACAATAGAAAAAAATCGCGGAATCACACTGCGGATTGATCTCGTATTCTGGTGACAGGAGTATATAGAGCTACGTTCTGTGCGCTAGAGCGAAACGACAACATCATCAGAGTGAGAAACAAAAGGGAATTCATTCAACATCAGCTATCTTATTCTGCAAAAATCCGTAGCAATTTAGCGATCAATCTTGTCTCTCTTTCTGTCTATTGGCAAACTTTACGAGTGGGAGAGGAAGTGCGAAATGGAAGCGTCTGACGTCTTTCTAATGTTGCAGAATGGAGCTAAAAGTCTTGCGAATGCTCCAGATTCACAGACAATGCCCCAATTTATATCCAACTCACTTACTGAAGTCAGAGTAGACGGGGTAGTTGGTATAGCGGGGATGTATTGTTAATGTGCTTGTGTGTGTTCATTTACCATTCTTTTTTTTTTAAGATTCTTCCACAAGACTTCGTTTAAAAGTCTGAGACATTTTTTGATTTTCTTTTCAAACGTATGCAAGTTTTTCATGTCATTTTTCTACACTGTAAAGCTCATGGTGTGCTATATCACTGTGTCAATTAAAAAAAAGCTCATGGTACAGCGCGTTGGGATCGCTAAAAATGTTTATACTAAATTCTGGCACATAAAGAATGTTTATAATGTCAGTCAAACACAATGTATTTAATTAATAACGTTAAGTAACTGCTAAGTGGGACAAAGAGTCCGGCAGGGCGTGCAACCGAAACTTTAGGCGGTGCGCACACACGCGCGAATGTGGAATAAAAAACGCGTCGCACAAAGCCAATTACATTAAAACATTCGGCGCGGGACAAAGGGCGAGAGAACAATGGCTCCGGCAAGGAACCCGCGATATGTCTTTCAATGCTTTTAACTTTCCACTGATGGCGGCACGCCGAGGGAAAAATGGTGACGTCCCGCGACAAATGTGCGTGGACTAGTGATGTACTAACATGCTATTATATTTTAACATTTATTTTAGTAATAGATACTAACAAAAAAAAATACAAATATTTGCGATACGTTACAAACGTTAATTTGATTGCTGAGTCGGAGGTTTCTATACTAAAATACAGTTTATTATGTTTATGAGTACTATACTTTTTTAAACCATTTTTATAACGTGGTAACGTTATTATTAATGTTACCAACATTAATAACATGTAAAGGTTTCCAAATTAGTATAAAAAATATACTGAATTAACAAATATGTCAAAATTGTTATAAATGAGAAAGACGTCATTACAAAGGTGTATATAATTATTGAAAAAAAAATCGATACGTGAACCATAAAAGCACGTCACTAATAAAGAAGTGAGACGTAACCAATGGGGTATCACGGGTTGGTTGTACCGCAAACTCATTTTATAAATCGTCTGTCCGCTCGGCCGGAACCGCGCGTTAACTCACCCTTCCTATAATGCAACTCCCTTGTAAAAGAACTCTATAAAACATCTTTTAAAAGGATTCCTTACAAGAGAGTCACAACGTCTTTCAAACAAGGTTACATTGTTAATGTATTATACTCATATATTCTACATACCTATACCATGCGATTTCATCTGTACTTAAACGCCTATAGCCATTCCATTACCGAGGAATTAAAATAGTGCAGTCAACGTCAATAGACTTTCTATAAAATATTCGTCCATTTTCAAAATATTATCCGTTCAGTCTTTTAGGTCGTGATTAAGTTTTATAAAAACATTTATATTTTCGTACTATACCTTTAGTGCTTAAACTATTATCGAGTTTGCTATAAATATATTATTCTAACGAGGGTTTAATTGATGCATTATAAGTATGGTCTATTAAGAGACATTCTTGGCAACTAAGGAACTCTCACACACGAATTGCTGAAACAAAACACCCAACTTTCGCCGAGAGAATTCTCAAGTAATCCTGACGCAGCAAGTCCCTTACATAATACCAAAGTACATCTTTTTCCTTTCACCAAAGTACCGTCCTGGTTCCTGGCGACCAGTCACTTAATAGACAGTATCAAGCCAAAGATCTTAAGTAAATCAAATCGCCCCATGAATGGTGAATGAGCCGGGGCTTTCATGGAGTTTTCTACAGATGGCTATCACAATGGCCGGGATCAAGAGGAACTTATCTCCGAGGAGCTCGCAAAAATGTTTCCTAATGCTTATTTAAGTTGCATCCATTTGATGTTATCGCTTTATTGAGTGATACTGTAAGAAAACGTCGCGGTCAATGAACTTTATTACAGATTATACAAGTCTGTTAAATCAATTTCTTTATCTATACTAATATTCAAGAGAGGCAGTTTGTTTTTTTTTTAATCTCAGAAACAACATATATAATTATATAGATAACTTATATATTATAAAAAGCCTATATGCTATGTATCATCATCCTATTAGTAAGGCAGTGGAGCACTAATTATATATACGAATAATCAATTTAAAATCGAGTGCTGCCGTGGGGCACAGCTAGTGTCTTGACATTTTTATACGTGATTGCATTAAGCTTTGGTCTGGGTTTTGGTACGCGGTGGGGCCTAAGTTACTTATAATTATCAAAATATGTATACGTTTTATAATAGGTTAAATCAATATAAGTAGTTACTAAACCCTGCAAGTATTAAAACAGACCATGTCTAGACTTCACAATCCACTTCAGCAGACTAATACATCGTGAAAGCTTAAAGATAAGTCTATAAAATGTTGCGGTAAAATATGGTTGAACTTTAAAAGTTTCACATGGCGAAGAGATTAATTTTCGAAAAAGTGCTGCAATAAAAAATGGAATCGTTCGCAATGATTCACCGCTATAAATTTTTTCAACAATTCATTCAAATTAACATTTTTATGGTTTCCAAACGCTCAATAAATCTAACCGAGGATATAAAAACACCCAACGATGGTGAAGCTTGTGAAATGCAACAAATCTGTTAAAGGCGAAGCGAAACCGTGGTAAAACCCCTTTCAGTAAAGCGAGACGGTACCACGGTTACTACAGGCTTTGAAAAACAACAATAACTCCCTCCGTATGTATGTATGAGGATACGCAATATACTCTGAAAGTACTGCCACAGACTGAGAAAAGCCACAGATATGGCAGAAAAAATATTTTTAAATTCAAGGTAAACTTCAGACTGTGACGTGGTTACAATACATGTTAATTATTTTAATATTATTTAGTGCCATAAGATTGGTTTTTAAAAGGGAATACGAAAGGCGCAGAATTATATCAGAATCTCTTATTAGTGTTAATACATCAATGTAATATGGCCATATGGTTAGAACCAGAGAAACCTGAATATCATCACGCTGAGGGTGCAGACAGACTAGAATGTCAGTTCTCTCTAGATATACAGATCACCTCGCACCATGCACATTCATATGTCTCTTCATAAATACTCGCCGGCTATACTTCTTCTGTATAAATATAAAAATAGGATCAGACGTTCGGTTAACCTGATACCAAATAGTTTTTACAGTTTCACTAGGATTATAAACCTATACAAATATAAAACCTATAATAATTTAATATATTAATTATCAGGTTTGCAAATTGTTATGCTGGTCTATCGTCACGTGGCACTTGGCACATTGCCGAAAATAACCACACATCTCACCGCTGGAGATCACGTGTAGGGTATCGAAGGTCAAGCCTACGGACGCGCAGCATCATATGAGACACCCCTTAATAAACCTAAATCGTTAACGATCCCCAGTCTGGTTGAGTGATTTACATATAGCTGTGTCAACGGTCTCCTAGCGCCTCTCTCTAACTCTATGCCGGTCCCCTCTGTTTAAGAGCCACGCTATTTTCATGTTTCGGGACTACAAATGGGAATCCATTTAAATACTAAGCCAACGATTCTATACAATGCTATGCATAACATTTGGAGTAGGTATAGTTGAAAAGTGATGCTGGGTTATATCTTTTGCATAGTTCATAAATCTTTTAGTTTTCACGCCACAATTTGCGTGACTTTTTATCTTATCTTATCTTTTTATCCTTTAAACTAGCAGCATGACATCAGGGCGTATAAGATTACTAATAACTTACTATTAGACTCCACACAACTGAACCCAATTCAAAAATATTTTTTACAATAACGAGATTGATCCTTATGAAATAACTTAGATGTTACATAAAAAGAAGATAACCAAGTGAAAGATACTATAATATACCTATATTTATAGATAAGACTGCAAATTTAAATTGGTATATAGAAAATTCCTATTCCATGTAAATTACTTCATCAAACGTACCCTGTAATACCCACGCAAAGAGCCTTTGTAAGTTAGTCGTGGAGCATGTTGCAAAGGACTCGCTGTCGTGAAGGCTTCTCTTTGAGCGACGCAGTTGAGGGGCTTGCATGGTAGAATAGAATCGATTGTGCTACAAATACCCATATTTATTTGCTGTTGATCGATTTTGTACCTCATCTTATTGCCTACTTGTGTACTACCAAATACAATTTGCAAGTGGAAAGACGCATTAATATGACTAGATGTGGACTAGATAGCTGTACATTAATATGTAGTCTATATATATATGACTCGTGGTATGAAAATAGGTAAATAATTTGACGGTGATTTCACTTTTTTCTTCAGCCAAGTATCTCTAGAGTTGCATGGAAAAACTTTGTACAGGATTACTAATGTATATCAGTGCAAAAGCAAATACTGTTTCATTAGAACATTTATTATTTATAGAACAGAAAAATATTTGTACAAATTAACATAAAGAGATTTTTAAGGAAGTTTTCAGTAAGCACTTTTTCATGCAACAAATCAGAATATCGGTACATTTCAATGTCTTCTTATAAATTACTCCGATATTCCAAACCAGCTGGGTAGGTACTGCCAAAATATCAATAGCGAGAATCGGGGCACAACAAAAAATATTACAAATCACATTATTTTCCACTACGCGAAGCGTAGTAATTATTTTTGGCTTATAACATCCTGTATTAATGTTATACATTGTGTTGCTTATACACTGGCCTAATAAATGACGATAGCATTATTTGTGGAGTTGAAATAAATTGGCCGCCGTAATATTTCGTCAGCGTCAGCCTAACATCTCTGTCAATTACGCGAACAACTTTACTTTCCAACTTGTCGCCCGAGATTGTATTTTAGATAATGGCTCGGTAATCACGCCGGTGATTTATCACGCCGCTATCTCAGCCTTCACTGTCCATTAAGCAATCTGCGAGTGCAACCCTTTGTACCAGTTGCGGGGTAAGCCACGCGCTCACACTACGTACTGTCGTCAAATAATACATTTTGATGGCTCTTGCAATTTGCACTCAGATCAGAATATTTTTTTAAATCAGGGGTTGAATTCTAATTGGTTTTGGTGAAAATAATTTCAGATAGCAAAATTAAAACTAAATTGATACGTAAAATTCAGTATTTTGTTTGCCAACCAATATGAGAATTGTTTTATACAAGAACAACCATCCTAGGTGCATAATATCTAGATAATATTATATACCAAATGCTTAAGTTATATTAGAAATGAATTCAACTAAAAATTTATATCATTTTTTTAAATAAATTTAATATTGGCCTGTAAGTTATTAAGACCTCTTATATAATAAGCCCTTAAAAGCGTTCATAAACAATGTTAGCTATAACAATTGACATGCATTATCAGCATTTCCGGTAGCGTTGGGGCCGCAATGTTGTTACCGACCGGAAATTCAATCGAGCTTAGGAGCGCCGTATTATGCGAGACACTTGTCCGAAATTGCAATTCATGACGTGAGTTTCGCTCTCGGGATACACTCATTTGATAGTAGGCCTGGCGTTTTATATTAAACGTTTCATATAAAATATTTATACAATATATTATATTTCAACAATTGTTGCCAAATTGTAGGTTGCTATTAATTGCAACCTTTAACCTTTAAACCTCTGGCGGCTGAACTCACAAAACTCATTCATTAGCGTATTAGTATTTTTGCGTATGTCAGTATTAGTACATTGTCAATACTTTTATAGTTTTTGTTTCAGAAAACTCTAAATGATAATCTTGATTAATACAGGGAATTGAATAAATTCACAGATTAACATCCATGTAAATTCATTATAAATAAATGAATAAATAGTTGACTGCGACGCAAAGGTCGCAAGTTCGAATCCCGACTGTACCAATGAGTTATTCTGGACTTAAGTACAGTGATTAGTCACACCACGAGCGTTACGGTGAAGGAAAACATCGAGAGGAAACCTGCATATGTCTGAGAAGAAATTCAAAGGCGTATGTATAATCGTGCTGGAGTAACGGCGATGGACTCGCCATCTGTCACGTTGGCACCTAATATACCTCTGGCGGAAAGTGGGTGTGTGGGTATTACCTATACACCTCTGCCTACCCCTTCGGGGACCCTTGTGGGAAGGCGTGAGGATATATTATTTTATTATTTATTATATTAGAATAAATACCTTGGGACGACAATTCCACACTTATTGACATAGCCCCAAAGTAACAAGACTTGAACTATTATAACTAGGCTATATAAACTTAATAGATAGTTCAGTAACTACATAGGGCATCCAAGACTAACTTATGAAAATTTTAGACTTATTCCGCCCGAAATTTAAATTAGTGACGTTATGGTAAATAAGGTAACTAAAACAATGTGGTTAATAAAAATTACGTTATTTAATTTATTGAAACTATAGACGGTATTATCTCAAATCGTGATATATGACACAAAAATGGATATTTATAATGTTTATTTCTTTAAATAATGTTTCTGTGGCTAGATACGTGTCCATTTTCACGTTTTAGCATCCAACGAGTTAATTGTTAAGACGTTGATATTCATCTATCTAAAATCACATCTTCATAAAACAAGATATTCATCATTTCATTCCAATGCTTTTAGAACCGAAACTATTCAGTTCCCCTTATAACAGAAAGCTCGTGCCAGGAACGTTCGGAAAACAAATACAGCAAACTGTGTCAAGCATTCCTGTTGGTTGCAATGGTTGGGAGTGTGTTGCACGCACACAAATGCTTACAGGCTCTCGAGACGTGACGGAAGCCTCGTGAAGTGCGAGCTGGATCATGACGCTGATCAATAAGTCTGACGGGCTCAAATATTTGCACACGGGGAACATTAGTAGCGGCGGATACGCTTACAAAACCATCTATGTTCCCTCATGTCAGTATAAGCATCTTTCATAGAGGAGCGAAAAATTTTTCTAAGATCCATAATTTCTATATTTATTATAAAATCGGTATGTTTTAGCTAAATATTTTTTAGTCGTGGTGTGTTGTTCCAGCAGTTGCCTGCTTCAAAAAAGGTTGCATGTCCCAACTGTACTAGTGACAACTATACTTTCTGAACCTAAGTATTTGTCACACCACGTGCTTTACGGTAAAGGAAAATATCGAAAGGAAATGTGCAAAACGTATGTATAGTCGTGCGGTAACGGCTCCCGCCATCTGTCACGTTAACACCCAAAATATATCTGGCGGAAAGTGGGTGTATGATTACTACCTATACACATCTGCCTAACCCTTAGGGGAACTTTATGGAAAGACGTGAGGATGTATATGTATATTATGATTTATGAATCGGTGATGATAAAATGTATGTATTACATACATATTTTTGAATGAAACACATGACTATTATGGCAACCCTAATATGACAAAACATTATGCTACTTTGTGACGATTGATTTTATTACATATTGTGTTATGAAAGCCCAAGGGCAACATTTTCTTGAGAAGGCGTCTGAGAGTCTGCCCGCCGGCTTCTCATGTCGCCTGGCGCCAGATAACTATAACAAAGGCGCAAGACGACGACTGAACAATACGAGTAAGTTTCGATATCTGGAAATAAATTAACTTCCATCGACCAGAGCAGTAGCCCTAAAACAAATCTAAGTGCGTTCGTATTCAACAAGAAAAAGTTATGACAGACAAGTAGTGAAAGTCTTCGAATGAAATTACGAATACAGAGAGAATTAATCGACTTGTAAAGTTGAACAACCTACTCATGGTCAGTAGTTAAATGGGTGACCACTAAAACCTTCATTGTCTCGGAGAACTCGTTAAGCTAGTTACTTCACCTTTGGTGTTCGTGTTATGCCAGTAAGGGTATATGAAAAGTCTGGTAATAAAATCGCTAACAGCTGAATTTCTTCACAATCTATCAAAATATGTACCTCTAAGTACCTCATAATAATCCATTTGTGGCATCGATAACCGCTAACCGTCTCGTAAAACGTAAGTTGAACTGCCTTTACAGCATTAAAAACAGATAGAGCTACGTCTGTTCATAGAAAAATTACTTCTTTGACCATCTAATTTGAAGTCCAATAATCTCTCCCCCGTTTAATTAAGCCTTGATTAATTAGTTTCATCGGAACACTGGCAAAAATAATTAATTCCTGGTAAGTCTGGACTCATTTGAATTTAATATACGTAGGTAGGTATTATGTAGAGGAGTTTGTAATGCCAGTGTGTCCTTTGAAGTGGGATTACAGTGACGTCGCCCTCCGCTGCGGCCGGCACACAAATTAAATCCGTGTCCTTTCGCAGACGACTCTCATTATAACAATCTAGTCCGTAATGAGAACAGATCACGCTGGTACATGATTTGTAGACTTCTTACTCATTCCATTTAAATGGCTGGCTTTTATACAATGAAGTAATGATATTGATATAGATTACCAATATAATGTATGAGGAAAACGTTGATAGTAAACCTGCATAAGTTTAAGAAGAGATTCAAAGACGTTTACACAGTAGTGCTTGGGAAACAGTGAAGGTGTCATGTATTCTGACTGATTCTGTCTGTCATGTATCATGAAGGATTCCCGCTCAAGGACGGGAACGTCAGTACTCTTGACGCCTTATATATATATATATATATATAGTGCACGACTATACACGTATGTATAGTCGTGCTTGAGTAACGGCGATGGACTCGCCATCTGTCACGTTGGCACCTAATATACCTCTGGCGGAAAGTAGGTGTGTGGGTATTACCTATACACCTCTGCCTACCCCTTCAGGGACCCTTGTGGGAAGGCGTGAGGATATATATATATATATATATATATATATATATATATATATATAATAATTTTTTTGATTTAATTAGTGATGATTATTGTATGATAGCATATTATTAAAGACTGAAAAATAACGATAAATCGTAGAGACAGATTGATGTTGAGCTTGGAATATCAAAAAGTTTCATTCAGTACCTACAGAGCTAATTATTTCGTAGTTATATCATAGAACTGACAAACAGAAATATTATCTTTCGGCGTTGGGCTTATAAGATTTATTTGCGGAGAGCGGCCCCTTGGCGCCGGCGGCCGGCGCCGCACCGTCCCGTCGGCCAGACGCTGCGGCACCGAACTATCGATCCCTGGAGATGACGATACTTTAACAATAATAAATGTCTATCACGATTACTCATCCGTAAGGTTTTCTTTTTGCAACCACGTAACTGTATTGCTAGATATACATTTTATTAGCAACTATGCAGCACAAAATTAAGTTTAAAGTCCATTATCTGCGAGTTTGAACCGAGTTTGTATCGACGGCTCGCTCAGTTCTCAGAAGTAGAACAAAGTACAACTGCTGGCAGTAATAGTTCATTATTAATTCCCAAATTAATTACTGCAGTCTCCTTGGCACGTTGCCTCGGGATACCTATTTGGGTCAAATATTTTATCTGTAAGTAGTTAGTTATAATACTAATTTAGTTTGATGTTATATGTACTGCAAGCATCTTTAGGCGACGGGACTTTTCCGATCCCATTTAGACGAGGCTCATGCTTGTGACATAATTGTTTCACATATTATATAGAGTCTATAAGTATGTACGCCTAAGAAGCAATTCAAAGGCGCATGTAATAGTCGTGCTTGAGTAACGGCGATGGACTCGCCATCCTTCACTTTGGCACCTAAATTTATCTCTGGCGGAAAGTGGGTGTGTGGGTACTACCTATACACCTCTGCCTACCCCTTCGGGGACCCTTGTGAGAAGGCGTGAGCATATCTTATTATTTATTATTATAATTATTTTAATTATTATAATATATATATATATATATATATATATATATATATATATATATATATATATATATATATATATAAAACATGATTAAATATGAGCGCATTTCTAGATAACCCTTCTTCACATACATGCAAAAACGTTAGAATTTTCTTGTTTCAATCTGTATAACATTGTATGAAGGAACTCAATCAATAGATACCCCAGCTTCGTTTATAAGTCCGTCACTAATTGGCCGTCTCCTCGCCCACAACGGGACCGCAAAAGCACATCCTCATTAAAATTTCATCCCAACGCCCACAGGCAAAATATTTTAGCTACCAATTTTTTGTGTAACGTGAAACCAACTGTCAATCTGTGATCATCATATTGTATTCACCGCTCAAAAGGAATGTGATATTCATATAACTTGTTACTTTCTCAGGAAGTCAATGAAAGAGGAAAGCCTAACGATATTTCCTCAATATCGTGAACACGTTTCCCGGATGTTGTTTAAGAACACGTGAATATGTTATTATTAGAATATCCCCGCTGCGCTAATATCGGAAATGATTGTAGGTAGATTTATTTAGTTTTTACCAAATAACAAACTTATTCGAATCACGGCAAATACTTAGGGCTGCACTGGATCCCGTTGGCCTTAAATATCCTCATTGCCTACCGTAATCACATGGAGACACTATTAATTCCACATATTTACATTATGTTTTTGTTCTAATTACGGATTATAATAAAACATATATTCTTCCATTAGCATTGTTCCATTCTCAATATCGTCTTTGCAGCGTTAAATAAAACAATGCGAGACAGCAATTAATTTAGGGGGCGATGCAGGCCTCCGGGCTGGACCAATCGAGTAATTGTCGCCAGCAATATTCAAATGGCGGAAACAATTAGACAGAGTGCTGTGTACGCATTTAGCTGGCTAGCCCCTTAATGCCGCGTACTGATGGCAGAATAACTCATTTGGTACGGGATAAAATATAAACGCAAATTATGATGTATCACACTAGTCATACTACAGAATACCGCGTTTGTGTGATTACTGAAAGTAATATTTGAGAGTACTAAAAGAGGTCAGTGGCTTGTAACCCTGACCTCTTTTAGTACTCTCACAGGGCTCGACATTCTATGCAGCAAAACATTACTTTCATTTATTATGTAAATCTTATACTACTGAATAATTCTAGACTTAATAATACTTATAGATGGTCTTATATACGAATACTCTCTCATGTAGAGGTTGAATTGATATATGTATATATACGAAATAATCTGATTACAATTACAAGTATTACAAGCACATACGTATTGTGAAATAAAAGCAACCTTTTTATTTACAGTAACCTTTGTCACATTATATCTTTACGCCTTTTAACGAGGGAGTAGGGCTAATGAAACCTATAGATATAAATCTCGCCATTCTAATCGACGTATGTACGTACGTCTTTGAATTTTTTCGGTGTTGTTCATAAATACCAGTACCTACGCGTTTGGATTTCAAGCTTGATTTTGCAGTTAACAACTTAGATCATTTAACAATTATGTCTCTGTTGAGCGATTTGAAGGACCTAAAGTATTATTTAAATAAATACATTTTATTTTTGACATACGTTAGAACACTCCAATGATTTTTTATAACACGTATACGAAACATGGAAACGTACCCGAAAATTAATTAACATTTTAATTGACTTTACAAATTAACCGGTATTACAGAGCAAGCTAAATATAAGAAGTAATGAGCGATAGCTCCCCCTGGCAGCCCATTTCAAATCTCTTTTGTGTACTGATGATAACGCTACAAAGCCCGCTAATGTCTTTTAAGGACTTAGTGATTTAAACGGACTAAATAATGAACCCCCTACCGGCTACCCTTCCTCGTAACGCAATTTATGAGCTTAAGTCCTTGAGGGAAGTTCACATGCGCTCCGTTTGTGAGTGATAACATAATCATTTTTTATAGAAAATATTACTGGGGAAAAACTGTCAAAAGAAATTCAATGTCAAAGTATGTCAGAAAGAACAGGCAGAGGAAGACCACGATCCAACGATTTAGATCAAATTGGTCGAACACTAGGATCGTCGAGAGAATTCGCAACAAAACAGCCGACCGCCCTAAAATATCTGAAAAGACAGGTGAATCTGGACAAATTGAGAGGAAGAGAGAGGAGGTAAAATTTCTGTCTAGCCCGCAAGGGACTATAAATATTCAGTTAGACGACGCCTGTGCGCGTAAAGAAATGTATTTGATATATTTCAAATACAATGTTAATAAAAAACAAAGCACTGTCAAAACAATATAACTTGGCAGTTATTTTATCTTGACAGTATTGTCAAATCACGGTTTTACATAAGACTTTTCTTACATGATTCCATTTCCATTTCATGAAGAATTGGTGAAACCAAAATGCTAAAGCTAAGAGACGGAGCTATGTGAAGCTCGTCACTATACGTTGGAACGGTTCGCATGACGACACAAATCCGGATGATGTCTGTTTGTTATCAGCGCTGAGCAGTCGACTGCGCTCCAGGGCTGCGCCCGCCGGCAAATAATCGCATTATTTATTGAATTTGCTCCATTTAGTACGTTAATCCAATATGTGTCTCAAATTTGCTGTTTGTGGTAAAAATGGGTTCATACATAGTACAAGGCTATATTTTGTATTGCCGTGGAGGCCGTGTGGATAGGCCAGATAGTTGCCTGCAATACTGTTGTCTTCTCACAGAACTAATTATATTTTTTATACTTAAGTGGGCTATCGCACCATGAGCTTTAAGTTATAGGAAACCTACAAGAACATGAGAACAAACAAAATGACGTATTTAAATTCGTACCTGAGAGACAGTGTCATACGCGCTATCTGTAGCCTATGCACCTAAAAATATCTTCAGCGAAACAAGGTTCCAACACCTCTTCCAACCCCTTCACGAACAATTTTGGGAAGGCATGAAGAAGCTTACATACCTTAAGATTTATTTTATTTCTTGACGTTAATTATTTCACAATAAACAACAAAAGTCGATTTTAAAGTGTCGTGGGTTATACTGATAGCTTAAAAAACTGAAAAGGAATGGCTATACAAAGCACAAAGTAATTTTAATGAGCCATCGTCTAATGTAAAGACTTAAATGGTTTTAACAAAAAAAAAATGTGAGAACTTTTAGAAAAATTTCACCCCTGAGTAGGAAACTGCTCGTTATGAGAAAGTCCGAGATTGCCGCCCTTGTATTTCATTTCTATTGCAACACGCATTATCCGGCTGTCAATATTATCGGCGATCGACTCGCGGCTTCAGCTAAATTGCTTCCATGCCACACAGCCTCCCCTATTGTTTTCCTCTTTGTTTTTACCTTATTATTTTTTATCTGCTTTGGCAAAACTACTTTAGTTCAGGCCTGAAAAATTAAATTCTGACATAAAACTTACTTATTGTTACCGTTAACGGTGTACATAAAATATTTTAACGCTTGATAGAAAACGATAGCTTTAATCTTAGCGCTTGCGGAGTACCAGTTAAGTGATGAGAGGAAACGCTTAATTAAATAATAAGTTTTTATTACCTGGCCTACCTCTGGACTAGAGATAATTGCTGTCACTAGTAGTGTGCCACATCTTAGTCTTGAATGTCCTAAGTAAGTACTTATGTATACAACCATTTATACATACATACATATCATCACGCCAAATGATGAAAACCATTTATATGTATTGCGAAATATGAGCGTTACTTACTTTGATACTAAGTTAATATGGAATTATTGTACCGAATAAAAGATAATTTACTGCCAACATTACAAAGACTGAAACCTTTATTAACTGCAAGATCAAAACTCTACATTAGTGTAGCGTGATAGATATTGGTGTTTCATATAATTTTGTGTGGCTAAGATTTTGAGCACAAAATGTCTTATTTATTTATCTACTTGCTCTCCACAGAGTCATCTTCATTGACCTATCTAGTTCACCATATCTTAAATAACGTACATATAGTAGTATAATAGAGCAGTATTATATGAAATATTCTGCCATGCTTATTGAATAAAAGTATATTTGACAATAACAGACAATAGTTCAGCGTTTTATTTTGGTTTAGTAGCAGTAAGGTTTGATAGTAGAACTATGGTGGCTAAGGTATAAATAATTGCTTGCTAAGTCAATCAGTTAGTTTTTAACGTAAGTACTCGCAGTGAATTCTTACATCGAATGATTTACAGTTGATGAAATTAGCATGATTTGCAGCATTCTGAGGTGACATTTAAAGAGGTATGGCGCGCGTCTCATAGACGACAAAGGACTCGTCTTATATTACGTTGGCATTGAAATAAGTAATTCATAACTGACTAATGGTAAAAACAGTTGATATTGTAAAAGAAAATCCCTCGACGTGGCTCTTTGTCTGAACTCTTTGTTTTTGATAGACTCGATAACAACTTAACAGTTTTTAACGCAGATTCCTCTTTTAGATGTATTTTTTAGCAAGGATGACTTCTGTATAAACCTAGCTCGGTATTTTTACTAAATTTGCACCTGTTCAATGCCGGACTAGTCTTCTTTATGTAAGTAAAAATCAATGCTTCTAAGTTTGATCTCTATGCTTTCCGAAACCATTGATCAAATTGTGGTAGAGCTTTGGTTGGGTGTTTTGGGCGTCCCAACAATGTTTCCTGACCCAAAAGAAAAGAAAAAATAAGACACTTGCCGGGTGCAATTAGTAGTATAGGGAAAATTAATGCTGAGTGTTAAAGAAAACTTCTTTGTACTTTTGTCTACTGAGTTAACTTTAAAAAAAACCGCTCCTCTGCTTTCATTCATTTTGATATATTGGTTTAAGCTAGAGCTAACTGGTACTCATATTTTTTGTATGAAATAGAAGCGAATCTTTGTACTCTAATACCTGATTGAAATTTCTCCTTCGCTGGAGATATATTTAGATCACCGTAAAATGCGTATTATCGATACTTTATATAATACATACATACATACATATCATCACGCCAAGTCCCTAACGGGGTAGGCAGAGAGTATAGAGCGCCAGTTCTCTCTAGACTTACATACCTCTTTCGCTTCGTCCACATTCATCAGTCTCTTCATACATGCTCGTCGGTTTCGAGTACTCTTAACGTTCCCGTCCTTCAGAGTCCGATCTATTTGTAGTTGGAACGTGGCCTTCCTCTGCCTCTTCTTGCACACACTTTTTGCTTTGTATATCTGTTTCGTCAATCATGTAACCTTTCATCTTTACAATGCACCCTCATTCACGCCAGTTGATTTGCGAATCTCTTCATTGCGGATTCGATCTAATATCGTTACGCCGCACATTTTTCGAAGAGATCGCATCTCGACTGCATTCAAGCTATTTTCATACTTCCTCTGACATACCCAGGATTATATATTATTCGGGATTTTATATAATACTCGGGATGAAATCTGAAATTCTATTACCGACGCTACAAACAAATATAAAATTGTGTCTGATTAAATCTGACAATGGAAAGTGCTAACTGTACAACACCGTATTTTTGCCTAAGATATATTGAGGTGCAAACGTCTATGAAGTTCTACTCAAACGTATGTACGTGTCTTCTCAATTTTTCCTTTACCCTTAGAACTCGTGGTGTGATTATTCACTGTAAATAAGATATAGCCCATCAGTGCTGTCCCGGATTCGAATTTGCAATTTTCCGTTGCATGCGACCACTTGAACCAGTGGGCCACCACAGCTCATCATAGATTATATAATAACTGACTTACTTGAACAGGAGGGGTTTGTTGGCGAACAGGCCTGATGCCTTCTCCTTCGCGGCGTGGAGCCCTTGCATAGCCGCGCCTTGATGTCCCACATCAATTTAAACACTTCACCAACACCTAAACACAGAAATTCATTAATAATTTAATAACAAGTTTATTTGTCTGAAAATTCTAAGGAAATCTATAATATAATCAATTAAAGAAGGCAACTTTCTAGCTGCCTTCGGAATTGTTGAGCTATATTTGTGAACTCTTACATAATATGCATATTATTATACATTCGCACCATCATATGTACATATGTATATATAATATCTATGTATGTACGTATTTTTCTTTTAAAAACTTGTAATATGTTATGAGTACCTCGCAGATGTATTTGGAGTAAATATATATCATAAGATATTTAAAAATAATATATTATATAATAAACTTACATGTTTCAGTTCCCAGGCGTAGCAGCTCCGTCGTAGCGTCTGTCGATCGTGTAGCACCCCGCGCGCCTCTATGTCGTAACGTTACGGCTGCGCGTAGCCCCGGCTGTCATTGGCCGCTACGGCTACGGACGTAGACGTACATCGTCCAATCATCGGCTCTGCTGTAAAAGGGGCGTGGTTTTTTTAGATTTCTGAAATTTTCAGAAGGTCCCAAAATACGAATACGTAGCACCACCAATCAATGCTACCACGGAAATTTGCAGGCAACGCACAGAACGAGCTTTGAATGCAGTTACATAGCTTAAGCTTTGGATGACGTAAACACGTTCATTAATATAAATGTATATTACTTGTTTCGATAATTGTAATGAATTTATGTAGCCATTTGGACTTTATATTTTAACTGGTGTACGAAACGATGTGCTCTGAGCTCAGAAAAAACAACAAACGTTGTATGAGTAGACACCAAATATGTTGAACAAAAAACCCACAATAACACTATCTGTCTATTCAATAATGAAGGAATCATATTTATCAATTAAAAGCGATAATATTATCCAACACTGAACCACAGTGAGAATGGTACGAGTGGTTCCTGAAACGCAAAGATTGCCAGTTCGAATACCAGATGTCCCAATGAGTTTTTCTGAACTTAAGTATCGTGATAATTAATTACACCACGAACATCACGATGAGAAAGGTAGAGCGTAACGGTTTTCCCGTCCGAATTTGGAGCTGCCCGACTGGAACAGGACCTCCACCTTATAGAAGTCCGTAGCCAAATAACACAATTTATTGTGTTGTGTTCCTATGTGGTGAATAAGATTTCCAGTAATGAGCTCCTTGGAGAGGGGGGAGGATTGTTATATTGTGTTGGAAGCAGAGGGATTAAATCTTATGCTGACAACACACTATATAGCTCTCCGAACACACAGTGGCAACGCGCAAGTGATACTTCGGTATCGTGAGCGTAAATAGGCTACGGTAACCGTTTCCCATCAAGTAGGTCGTATGCTTGTTTGCCACTCTTGTAGTATTAAAAAAAAACTATGAAACATCATGGGGAAAGCTGATATTCCAAAACATATAGACTCAAACCGCATATTTAGTATTCAACGTCTCTCCAGTTACGCACATTTGTACGTAACAGGACGTCTATATCAGTCTAATCAAAGATTTTAGCTATGTAAATACATAGCTAAAATCAGCATAAATAAAACGCTTGTGATTGTTTTTTGAAATATATGCTACGAAAGTACGTCTGCAATTTCAATGATTCTCAGATTACATTACAGTTAAACGTCGATAGGCGTTTACCGTCAGAACAAAAAATTCTTTCCGCATTTACAATTAATTTAGCACTATGATAATTTGTGAGGAGATTTCCCAAGGTATTTATAATAATAATAATAACCTCCTTCACACACGAATCCCCAATTTATTATTGTTATTATATGTTAACCTCTTAATTATATTAATTTTATATATATTTATATAACTACTAGCTGCCCGCCCCGGCTTCGCACGGGTGCAATAAAACCCACTCTTGATTGAACTACTACAACTTCGTTTGTGTTTAAAAGTATTACTATATAGTTATATTTATTTATATACTATACTTTACTATTATATAGTAAAGTATAATATTTGCTTAATTTCATTGTCCCCCATCATATAATTAAGCAACTTTAAAATTTTCTGAGAAAGCATTTTTTTTATTGCCTGATATAGTTATAGTTATAGTATCACTCATTAAACATTTTTCATTCGAGCGGTTGGTGTACAGAGGACTAGCGTACTACACTTTCCACCTATTCTGTGAGAAACTCGGCGTGGTAATTTGTACATACCTATACCTAAGATATTTATTATTTGCTTTACACTTGATCGGTCGTTTCTATATATTATAACTCCATTGCTTTTTAACCTCACATTCTGCAATCCTATTAAATGCGCAGTAGTCATTATGCTGCCAGCCCATCAATTACAATCGTAAGTAATTTTTGTTGTTGGCATTGAAGTGAATTGACACAATATAATGAAGACTGCAAACAGAAACAGCAATCACTCCAAGAGCTAAAATACTAATTTTCATTAAGGCTTAAAAATTAATACTCATCCCTCTCCAAGGAAAAGAGAAAAGTCATCAATTCCTCGTATTCACAATGAGAGAAATAAATATGTAAGGGGGAATACAAAACAATTGCTTGATCAGCATTTCAGCGTAATGCAGCGTCGCGTTTGATAGCGATATGGCGGGCTCACTTCATTTCACGGACAGCGGAGCTCGCAAATGAAGTTTCCCCGGTCCACCGAGCGCAAACTGGTGGAATTCGAATACCATTCAAACATTAGTTAAATGGATGTGGCAATAATGGTAAAAAAAATACTTGTCATAAGTAAATTTTAAAGCTTTTAAATAAAAAATAGTTTTTTCGCATAAAATGTTTAAATTTATTACTTGTGTTAACTTCCTCTTCCTTAAATGCAATGTACAGTAGATTTTTACCATATCCTATCTTTTAGTTTTATCTACCAGTTTTCGTTAACCATCGAGAATATTTGTAGAAAACGCAGCGCTAATAAGAACAGATAGCATCAAGAATTTATTCTATCTGTATCAAAAGCGCTGATAAAACTGGTAATTTACTGGGTAAAGATATTTAACGAGCATTGTATAGTCATATGTCATATGTTCAAATATACACACCAGAGGTGTAATAACGGCCTCTTTTTGCCGCGGATATAATAAGATGCCAACTTTGATTACAGCAAATATAAGATCTCACTTCGCAACTCCATGGCGTGATTCATATTGCTACGCTCACTGGATAACGCGTTTGAATCTGAATATCTGCCCATCAGACCGTTATAGCTTTTTATATCCTGCCTGACTTCTCAAAGCTAGAGGATATTTTGTGTGAAGCGAGGAGGAACTGGACACTTTCGACCATTACTGAAACGTTATATATATGTATTACATAAAGTTATTATTAAGTAATTTTGCACCTTTGGTAATCAATTGGTATTGGAAAGTTCGGTAGCCTATCATCGCAAGTTGGTCTAGCTAGTATTCTATGATAAAAGAAACTCTAAGGAAAAAAATTGAAATATTTATTGAGCTATTTAGGCGACGAATAGGATCGGGTATGATCATATTTCATCTCGAACTGTTGTTAAGAAGTCTGAGATCGCAGTAAAGCTAGCACGTAAGCCACGATTATATTTTTTGCGGACTTGAAGTTTTGGGTAACTTTATATTATTGATTTATAAAAGTTATATTATTATAATAATTATAATTAATAAGCCGTGGTGGCCGAGTGGTTTGAGCAGTTGCCTGCGACGCATAGGTCGCAAGTTCGAATCCCGACTGTACCAATGAGTTTTTTCTGAACTTAAGTACAGTGATTAGTCACACCACGAGCTTTACGGTGAATGAAAACATCGAGAGGAAACCTGATTACGTCTGAGAAGAAATTCAAAGGCGTATGTATAGTCGTGCTTGAGTAACGGCGATGGACTCGCTATCTGTCACGTTGGCACCTAATATACCTCTGGCGGAAAGTGAGTGTGTGGGTATTACCTATACACCTCTGCCTACCCCTTTGGGGACCCTTGTGGAAAGGCGTGAGGATATATTATTTAATATTATTATTATATTATTATGTTTCAAAACGTGATTGATATAAGTCGAAAAAAATTATCGGTTTTATATTGTATTATAGTGTATATAGGCGTGAGGATACCTCTTTGAATTGCTTCTCAGACGTATGCAGGTTTTCTCTCGATGTTTTCCTTTACCGTAGAGCCCGTGACTAATCATACTTAAGTTCAGAAAAACTTATTGGTACAGTCGGGATTCGAACTTGCGATCTTTGTGTCGCAGACAGCTATTCGAACCACTCAGCCACCACGACTCTTATGCAAATATAATACTAGTATTAATACTACAATCAATTGTATTATTGTGCTGTAGGTATTTCATCCTTACTGTGGCCCAACCAGAATTTGTTTCTTGTATATTTAAAAACTGCTTCGATTAAATTATTTATTCCTTCCTCTCGTTTTCTACCAGTCACAAAGCTTATTGTAACAAAATACATAACGTTAAAACCAGAACAACACATTAGCACCTTCACAGTAAGTTTAACGGACAAACGACCCTCCCGAGAGATGATTAATGCATGCTTTTATAGGTTGAAACATCCAGTTAGGGTAGACTGTAATCTAGTTTCAAAAAGCTTTACGGTTTCTAATGTATTTAGTAACCTACGGATGTAGAACATACAATTTGGTGGATGGATGATACATTTATAGGTTACATTTAAGTTTAATGATCATTATATATAAATACGCCTTCCCCTCAAAGGTTCTTGAAGATATTGGCAGGGTTACTACCCTTATAGCTATATCTTCAAGCACCTTCCACAGCCACACACCCTCTTTTTGTTTGAAATATAACGAAATTGTATGTGCTATGACAAACGGCGAGTCTATCTCGCAGTTTCTCAAGCATAAACTATACATACGTCTTTGTATTTCTTCTCAGACGTATGCAGGTTTCCTCACGATGTTTTCCTTCACCGTAAAGCTCGTGGTGTGACTAATCACTGTACTTAAGTTCAGAAAAACTCATTGGTACAGTCGGGATTCGAACTTGCGATCTTTGTGTCGCAGGCAACTGCTCGAACTACTCGGCCACCACGGCCTACTACATTATTTATATATACATACATACATATCATCACGCCAAGTCGCCCATAGCGGGGTAGGCAGAGAGTATAGAGCGCCAGTTCTCTCTAGACTTACATACTTTTTTCGCTTCGTCCACATTCATCAGTCTCTTCATACATGCTCGTCGGTTTCGAGTACTCTTAACGTTCCTGTCCTTGAGACTCCGATCTATTTGATCTAGGTAGTTGGAACGTGGCCTTCCTCTGCCTCTTCTTGCACACACTTTTGCTTTGTATATCTGTTTCGTCAATCTTTCTTCACTCATCCTTTCTATGTGTCCAAACCAACGTAACATGCCTTTCTTCATCTTTACAATCACACCCTCATTCACGCCAGTTGATTTGCGAATCTCTTCATTGCGGATTCGATCTAAAATCGTTACACCGCATATTTTTCGAAGAGATCGCATCTCAACTGCATTCAAGCTATCTTCATTTATACATATATGAATATATTATTCGATATTAATTCTTCATGTTGTTTGAAAGGCTCTCCCAGTAGCAGAATAAAAGAAGGAAGCGAGCCAATTCCCTGTGACATTGGCTTTAATATTATTGAATTCGAAAAATGTTTCTTTTCGATAAATCAGCCATTAATAACCGTTTAAAAACGGCATTGAAAAATATCATAGCTTCTTTCTCGCACGTAAAGTGCTGGTACGTGTTTCCTACAGTAGCGAGGTATTTAAAGCTTGGTCGAAGTGGCGTCCCGATGAGCACTTGCCGATGATCGGCCACTTGCCGATAGCTCACTCAGCTCTTATCGCCTTTCATCGCTACCACCAGTCACCACTTCACTTCACCATAAGTATATCAACCATACTCGCATAAAACGCTTTCATAACTACGGCTAGGATTCGAGGTAAGTTTCCTCATCCTCATTTATATTACTCAGGGTCAAAAGAAAATAGCGATCTTTTCAAGGAAAAATATGACTTTTTTTATAGTGAACTAAACTGTTTGATACTCCTGTAAAATTATAGGATGAGTACTAAATGGGCCAGTTATTACACTGTCCTAGATATGGACCCGTTCAGAAGATTGCGGCCAAAATTGGTGGTTGCTTTTGCTCCCATCCAAAGGGCATTAAAAGAGGTAGCCAGAGGTAAGAGGTAAATACACTCTCGTTACGAGGACCCAACGTGACAGGTAGCATGTCCGTCACCGTTTCTCTAGCAGAGTTATACTTGTACAGGTCTCCTCTTCTCTTGTCTTCTTTACCCAAGAACTTTAATATAAACTTTAAAATACTTATTGATTTCTACACATGACTAGATAGGTGGAAAACACTTCATTTACGTAATATACTAACAGCATCTACTAAAAACTAAATCAATCGATTAAGAGATAAATCAATGCCATTTAAAAACGCACTTTGGCGACACATCACAGCACTATCAACCGTACCTTTTTCCAAACGATTGAACATCACCACCACCTGGGGGTGACAGATATCTCTTTCACTCCCACCTATACACACCTCTGTGCATCCTCCTCTCGCTCGCTATTTATGACTTATTAACTCCTCTAAGGTATCATGGCAACCTCTCCCACACCGCTCCGCCGATTTAATATAGAAAATTGTGAACTCAACCATGAATAACGTACAGTTTATTAAATTCTCCATCCTCGTGTCGCATTCATTTATGTAATGTATTTTATGAGTTAAGATTCATCAGTTCACAATTATTTAACATCCTCAATTTGTTTCAACTGTATAATTATTTATTGAAGTTACCAAGCTAATTACGATTATGTACACATGACGTCGATATTAGTCCTTCAGACGTACATACGTACCTATATATTTTGAAGTCGACATTCTTTTTACATAATATACTATACATTTTGATCTCAACTTGTATATTCTTTATACACTCTATTAAATAAATAAATACTTTGCATTAACATGTATTGTGCCGTGTATTTCCATTCGGAGTTTTTAAGGCAATACTAAGAAGAATCGATGAATAACAAAAAAACTATCATACAATGACCTCTTACTGTTTATGAATAACACAAAGACTGTGCACTGAAAACCACAGTTTCCAAGACACCGAAACACATCTAAAGCACCAACAGCGCAAATTATTCCCCTTGCACAACAACCTTATTAGTATTATCAATAAAAATCAAAGCAAGATTACGATTAATTGGAAAAAAATAGTTATGCTATTATTAAGTTCACAATTTAGGTTTATATGTTGCATATTCAGAGAACATTTTCCAAGACAAAATAGAATATTTATGTCAAACACGAAATAAAACGTAAGTCGTGGAGGCGAACAGTATTCTCCTGCGGCAGATTGCGATGTTTGCCAACCGATCGCTCCCCTGGGGTGCTCTCAACCAGTTTCGCTCACAAAGCAATAAAATGTACCTGTAAACCCTCCGATATTTATTGGCATCTCCATGAACCCAATTCAGCAGGATATTAAATTTACATGGAAGTTTGTTAGTTGTGATTGACTTAAATTGACTCTTAGTTAGAACAGATTTGAGATGTGCTCTTTTGTTGCAGTGCAAAATGCAATTAATTACATTTTCTTTATTTATTAGTTTTTTCTTAGTTTGTTAAGTATTTTAAAAGCCGTGGTGGCCGAGTGTTTGGCCAAGGTGCCAAATACTTTCTGATTGTATATCTGTGTCGATAACCTTTCGACCAACATCTTCATGCATCCTTTAAAATACACCCTCATTCACGCCAGTCTGTAATCGATGCATTGCGAATTCGATCTTAAATAGTAATGACGTACAAGGGATAACCTGATACCATACATGTGCGTCTGTATATGCTTTTAAATTATTTTCATCTCTGATCATCTCTGCCATATCGCTACCGCCAAACAACGTAGGAAATATCGCGTTATGCACAGGGCCTTATACATTCTTATGTAGTTTTTTCAATCAAGTTAATTCATCAAAATTAAATATAATATATATCCTCACGCCTCCCACAAGGGTCCTCGAAAGGGTAGGCAGAGGTGTATAGGTAATACCCACACACCCACTTTCCCGCCAGAGGTATATTAGGTGCCAACGTGACAGATGGCGAGTCCATCGCCGTTACTCAAGCACGACTATACTTACGCCTTTGAATTTCTTCTCAGACGTATGCAGGTTTCCTCTCGATGTTTTCCTTCACCGTAAAGCTCGTGGTGTGACTAATCACTGTATTTAAGTTCAGAAAAACTCATTGGTACAGTCGGGATTCAAACTTGCGACCTTTGCGTCGCAGGCAACTGCTCGAACCACTCGGCCACCACAGCTTGCCATGCCATGCATGTGCGTCTGTGCATGCTTTTAAATTATTTTCATCTCTGATCATCTCTGCCATATCGCTACCGCCAAACAACGTAGGAAATATCGCGTTATGCACAGGGCCTTACACATTCTTATGTAGTTTTTTCAATCAAGTTAATTCATCAAAATTAAATATGTTTCAAAAATATACGGATAGATAAAGACATAGAGCCATAGGTATATATATCATCACGTATTCGTCCTATCGCAGACCAACTACGAGTATATTGCATAATAGGAATGCAAAGCGTAAGTACATAGTACTATATTACACATATACAGACACAGACATACCTATATGTGTTTGCATGGTAATGAGATGTCAGGTGAGGCGGGCGGGCGGCGCCCAGGACGGCCCCGCCCCAGCAACCATTGTTCCTGGCCCAGCCGAAATTGAATAAATTAACGGTTAATTTAATAACTCTATTAGCGTTTACTCCCAAACAACTCCTGACGTATAATAGTTGAAATGTTTTCAGGGGCTCGTTTATTGAATTAGCTTCTGTGAAACCCGGAGGGGACACAAAAAGCTTTCCATATTGATTAATATCCGGATGACAATAGATTGTCATCGATGTTCAAGTTGAGATGTTGTGATTCAATTGTGTACTGTTTACCAGCCGTATTTTTTTTATATACGGTTTTAATCACAGATAAATGTGTCCCCTAAATATTCATAAACAGCTTTTCAGCCTCCGTAACATACTATAACAAAGAAAAATCTTTTGTTTTATATTTATATAATGTAATATATCCTCACGCCTTACCACAAAGGACCTCGTAATGGTAGGTAGAGGTGTATAGATAGTACCCACATATCTTCTGTACGCCAAAGATATATTTTAGGTGCTAACGTAATAGATGGCGAGTACGTCTCCGTTACTCAAGCACGACTATTCTTACGACTTTAAATTTCGTCTCAAGCCTATGCATTGTTGTAACCTATCAAAAGTTGGTTCAGGCGTACGTATAAGAAGAAATTGAAAGATGTAGACTAGACGCGCTGGAGAAATGCAGTCAAGTTAGCACCTTCTCTGGCGAAGAGAGGGAAACGCGTCTGTCTGCCCAATTGTGGGGCTGTGTAGGAAGCCGTGAAGACATATACTTTTGCCACAAATGTTTCTGAAGACAGATTTCTGGTAGACAGAAGTTTAGTAAAACTTCTCTCCAGATATATAAATAGGTGCTAGCTTTGTAATTCGTGAGAAAGCCATGGTGGCCGAGTTGTTCGGTAGTTGCCTGCGACACAAAGATCGCAAGTTCGAATCCCGACTGTACCAATGAGTTTTTTTTTAACTTAAGTACAGTGATTAGTCACACCACGAACTTTACGGTGTAGGAAAACTACGAGAGGAAACCTGCATATGTCTGAGAAGCAATTCAAATTCAGTATGTATAGTTGTGCTAGTAACGGCGATGGACTCGCCATCTATCACGTTGACACCTAAAATTATCTCTGATGGA
>JACCPG010000098.1:4544-17593 GCA_016069955.1 Drepana arcuata
TGCATCGCCTTTACTCAAGCACGACTATACGCCTTTGAATTTCTTCTCAAACGTATGTAGGATTCCTCACAATGTTTTCTCGTAAAGCTCGTGGTGTGACTAACCACTGCACATAAGTTTAGAAAAACTCATTCGTACAGTCGGGATTCGATTCTCTTATTTCATGCAAAAAATACTGCACGGAATCTGCGGAAACTGGGCGCAGATATCAATTATCAGCTAGATTAACACATATGATTCGTTTAGTCGCTGGAATTGAAAAACTTGGAAACAAACACTTGTGTTATAAACATATTTGTTTGATTAAGTTTAATATACCTAATAACATATTTTTGAAGAAAGAAGAAAAACGAAACTATACTGATAAGTATGCAAATATGCGGCGGTAGCCGCTTACCATCAGGCCTGCATGTTTTTCAGAGAAGTGGTATAAATAAACCTGAACATACCGATGAATAAATATTAAAACTTCACTCGAATACGATAACAGCAACACAGGTTGTGGTCGCCTTCCATACCTGGAATTGTTACCATATAACAAAAATATTAAGCGCCAGCCAACAATAAGATTCATATTAATAATAACCTTAATGGTAATTTAATTTTCCTCAAACACGGAGCATTCGTCGGGTCAAGGGCACTTAACAATATTTATTTACGAACAGATGTAAGCAAGGTCACCTGTACTATTACAAGTAATTTGATTAAATTCGCGTAAATACCATTAATTCTAGGTTTTAGCCGACTTACGAAGAAGGGTAGTTATTGTGCTTGTGTGACAGGATAATGTCAGCTTATCGTGAATCTTCACGCCTTTCACAACACCCTTTATTCGTCGCTGCTATATTTGGGTGCCGACGTGACAGATGGAGACCAGGAGAGACCGTATATCTAAAAAATACATACACCCTTGAATGTGTACAGGTTTTCTCGAAATCTCCTTCCCCGTAAAACTCGTGATTCGACTAATCACTGTACTTAGGTTCAGGAAAATGCGAACAGTCGCGAACAGTGGCGCGGCAACTCGTAATCTTTGTTTCGTAGTCTACTACTAAAACCACACTGATAACTAGCTGTAACGCCCAGCTTCGCCCCTGTGAAAAACGTGTTTTTTAGTTAAATCTATTTAACGCCCCCGCGTTCCACCTTGCGGGTGGAGTTTCATAAAATCCGTTCTTAGCTGACCTCTACACCGCGTAAGGAATACTCCTACCAAATTGCAGGTCAATCGGCCCTATAGTTACTGAGATTTCGTGATGAGTCAGTTCAAAAATGGGATCTCCTATATATATATAGATATATAGATTGAAAGTTACGAATTTATTCTCTATCTCTAATTACTTAACTCTATCTTATTGCAAACAATAAACCAAAAAGGTAATAGTTCGAAAGGGTTTGTCTCCAACGGACACCTTACCTAAGAGAGAATTAAGCTAAGAGAGAATTAAGCAAAGATCCTAATATTATCTACACGCCTACCAACAAGGGTCCCCGCAGAGGTATCCACACACTCTTTTTCCGTCGGAGATAGCAACTCTATCGCCATTCCTCGATCACCACTATACATACGTCTTGAGTCAGGTTTTCGCTCGATACATACATATCATCACGCCGAATCCTTTACGAGGTAGGCAGAGAGAATAGAGCGGTAGTTGTCTCTAGACCTACATGCCTCTTTCATTAAAGCTCGTCGTTCCCGTTCAATATCTTCTGTTAATAGATATTAAAAACACGTTATTAATAATAACAAAATCAAAGTAAACAGTGTACCTCCGCCATAAGGTCGGACTGGCAGCATTGACCTGTTTCGCCTTATACGTACACAGTTGCGAAACCGCGCGTTCCAGAGAACATCTGCGCTTTGAGCACGCAAGGCTGCCTACCTGACACCATTATGACACTGCCTATGCGCTATATTTAACTCAATCGTCGACAAAATAACTTTAAAACACAAGGTCTTCCCCGAATAACGTGACGTCATTATGACAACTTGAATAAATCGTCGCGGGATGCGGGGAGTATTACCCGAGTCTTTTAATTGTAGTGTGTAGCACTCATAGGTGATTAGTTTGTATCGATAATACTCAAACATATGTGGAAGGATGCGCACTTAACAATATAAGCTATAAGGATGAATATTGGGGCGCGTCTTCGTGGATGGCACTGACTATAGCGTTGTTTACGGGGTAAAAAACAGTCATGTTATAAATATAACATTATTAAGTGGACTATCGCTCGTTCATAATTATACGTGTAATAAAATAAGCAATTAGAGAAGAACATAATATAAAATTGCTTGCATTAAGTTGTTTTGTTAAACTAGTAAACTCTGCGTCTTTGAAATTGGCAATATTTACTTGTGTTATAAAGCAAAAGGACTTCTGTCTATCTGTCTATTATGTATGTACTCACTAGCTGTGCGTTAAATTCATTCAAGTAGTTCCTGCAACGCAAAGATTACAAGTTCGAATCCCGACTCTAGGTACCAACGAGATTTTCTGAACTTAAGTACAGCGAATAGTCACACCTAGACTTACCGCCGATATGACCTGCCTAGAATTAAATCAAAAACGTATGTATAGTCGTGTTTGAGTAACGGCGATGGACACGCCATCTGTCACTTATGATATATCTCCGGCGGAATTTGGGTGAGGGGTACTGCCTATAATATATAGCCACTTCTGCCTACCCCTTTGGGGACTAAGGACTAAGTGTATGAAACAAAGAAAGTCCAGCGGGGGTTCAAGGCGACATGTATTAAGCCGGCTGTCACGAGCGCTCGCGTCTGCTCTCGTACTTATACGTCAATTAGTTTAAAGTCAGTTTCTTCACCGTTTAGTTATATTTGTTTAGTGCTACTGTTGTGTGGTACAAGTTGTAGGTGGTAGAGATACAGATAACTTTTTTTTTTGTACCTGGGACAATTCCACACAAATTGACCTAGTCCCAAATTAAGCAAAGCTTGTGTTATGGTAACTGGACAACGATATATTTACTTATATAGATAGATATATACTTAAATACATAGGACATCCAAGACTAAGGTACAAATATTCGTGTTCATCACACAAATATCTGCCCTCAGCGGGATTCGAACCCGCGACCTCAAGTTTCGCAGTCAGGAGCTCTAACCTCTAGACCAGACGGTCGTCTAATAATACTTTTATTTAAAAACTATAAGTAGAAAAAGATGACACGATTGTTCAAGGATGTATGTATAGTCGTGCTTGAGAAACCGCTATGAACTCGCCATATGTCATATCGACACCGAAAAATATGTAAGTATATCTTCGGCGAAAAGTGGGTGAAATCCCAGCAAAGTACTGAAATTACTCTCGTGGTAAGAAGGCTGATAGCACGCGTAATACCCCTGGTATTACAAACGTTCATGCACTGTGGTAGTTGCCACCATGGGCTGTATACAACAGCGATTTAAGGGTCGATGAAGAGGGTTCATGTCAAGGGGAATGGCTAGTGGGAATATGTTATCAATATAACGTCACGCGAGGAGATACTGCTATTTGTGAAGGAGGGGACAAAGTTTTGGTGCAAAGACCCGTCACCTATGCAGTTACACTTGCAGCGTCTTGAGACTGCGAGAGAAACGACTTTCAAATGGTACGTCCTCAAGGTGCCTGCAAAGCATCGTGACATGTTCTTCCAATCCGATTTCTGGCCTGCAGTAATCGTGCACCGGCGTTATAGGGATGCGCGCAAGAGCGGAAAAGGAATATTTTATTAAATATGTATGTTAGTCTTTAAGGTATATATTGTAACAAAGTTTGTATGTATGTTAGGTTAAGGTATGTATTTATGGGCCCTATATTTGTACGTGTACTTTTATTGTGTCCTGAAATAAATCGATTAATAATAAAAAAACAATAGCGCTGGTGTGCTGCTGATTTGACATGTAGAGACTTGAAGAATATTGCAAAGAACTATCGTAGATAAATTGCTTGTTAAATTCAAGATGACTCTCAGTGCACGAGCTCTCATGGTTACGCCCAATCACTAAATGCTTATTGCAACATAAATGCGATGAATTCCCTGATATATACAACAATATAGAACAGGGGCTCAGTGACACTTATCTTTTCCACATTTAAACTTTTACATCTCCTCATAAAAAAACTTACCATACCCGTCTCGTCGTCTAGAGCTCTTTGTACGACACGACGACTGTTTTAAATTGACTACGCACTATTAACATCTGCATTGAATCCACCAATAGTATACATAATATTTAGTGAGGATGTTTTTTCCTCTTTCATGCACAGACTACTGAACGGATTTAAATTAAATTTGGCACCGAGATAGATTATTGACTTGATTAGCACAGAATATGCTTTATTCCAGATAAAATCTTCTTTTGAATCCACATTTTACGCGGGTGAAGCCGCGGGCAGCAGTTACTGCGAGTGTAGGGTAATACGAAGCGAACATTCGCTGAATAAATATTAAATAATATTGCGCGACGCCTACGCTTATATCTTAGATCGCTATATCTAGTTGATCAACGCGCGTTAACTCCGGCAATTGTGCAATTTCTATCAATCGAACCGGCGTGCAAGCATGTAATTGATTGATAAAGCGGTTGACAGCACGCGGGACAAGGCCCGACGCCATCTTGGCGGACTGTCATTGCCAGTTACCAGCTTACAAAAGTATTATTTTTCTTTATACTACCAGAGTAAATAGAAATATATTTTTAACTAGCTGTTGCCGCGACTTCGTCCACGTGGAAAAGTGAATTTGACATAAACGAAAAAAGGAGAAATAAAAAAGATGGTATCGTTTAATAGTGAATAATATCTCAAACTAATCACTATTAACCGATATATTAAATGAACATATAATCCTACATACAATTTTTTCTGATAATCCTTACGAAACATAAACTTGCAAGGCGTTTCGATTTTTCTGATGAGAAGTGAAAATTGATATGTAGTTCTTAACAAACGTGAACAAGCCTTGATAGCTTTGTTTGTTTTCAGTTACTCCTAAAGACATATATATATATGTATATACATGTATAGACATATATATATATATATATATATATATATATGTTTAACAGCGAAAGTTTTTGAGTTTGTTTGTTCCTCTTTCACGCAAAAATTTATGGAATTGGGCGAAATTACAGTACAGAAAGTACAGTGATTAGTCAGACCACAAGCTTTATGGTGAAGGAAAACTTCGAGAGGAAACCTGCATACGTCTGAGAAGCAATCCAAAGGCGTATGTATAGTCTTACTTGAATAACGGCGATGGACTCGGTGAATAGTGGATGTGTGGGTCCCCGAAGTGGTAGGCAGAGGTGTATATGTAGCAACATATACACCTCTGCCTACCACTTCGGGGACCCTTGTGGGAAGGCGTGAGGATATATATTAATCAACCTATCGTCTCGCACATATCTAATACATTAATAATATTCGTAGGTAGTATATATATACCAATGTAAACACGCGAATGTCTACAAAGGTAATAAATGTAAAAAAATGTAAACATTGACCACTAAACGGTCATGTTACCTACTTTTAAATGGCGTACACATTCATGTTTAACTAAAGTGAGTCGTAGACATGTCACTACCAACAAAGTTATCGGTGCTTGCGAGCAAATACGGAACTAACATTTCTGTATACATTCATAATGAGCTACGGCGACAGTGGCGCCCCCCAGGCTGGCACACACAACTTGGTGCACGATGTAGGTTGCCCTTAGCATAGTGTACCGTGGGCGAACCTCATCTAACCTCATATCCCCCTTGCATACAATTAAAACGTGAAATTTATCTTAAATATTTTATATCGCCGGAAATTGTATATAAGTTATAAAGAAAGTTACGGTGAAGACCAAGACGCGGCGGCTCGATGGGACAGTAAAACCAACATTCAGAAAATACAACCGAACGCATACCGATTAAACTTCATTATTGATAAAGTAGTATGGAATACCATACTATAATAGAAAACTTCCTTACATACATACATCATCACGCCAAGTCCCTAAAGGGGTAGGCAGAGAGTATAGAGCGCCAGTTCTCTCTAGACTCTTTCGCTTCGTCCACATTCATCAGTCTCTTCTACATGCTCGTCGGTTTCGAATACTCTTGACGTTCCCGTCCTTGAGCGTCCTTAGTCATATTATATGGGTATTATATATATATATATACATCCTCACGCCTTCCCACAAGGGTCCCCGAAGGGGTAGGCAGAGATGTATAGGTAATACCCACACACCCACTTTCCGCCAGAGGTATATTAGGTGCCAACGTGAGAGATGGCGAGTCCATCGCCGTTACTCAAGCACGACTATACATACGCCTTTGAATTTCTTCTCAGACGTATGCAGGTTTCATCTCGATGTTCCTTCACCGTAAAGCTCATGGTGTGCCTTATCACTGTACTTAAGTTCAGAAAAACTCATTGGTACAGTCGGGATTCAAATGTGCAATTATTTAACAACAGTGTACATAACATATTTATAAATAAAATACATGGCACAATGATATTCTGTCTGCTACCTTTAATAGACCAGGCCAGCCAGGGTAGCCGGTAGGGTCTCTTAATAATATGTGGATCAATATAAATCCGGTTGTCATGTGTAGCAACAACCCACAAACGATCTGTCAGTGTGTCATCGTACCCAGGAAAGATACAAAACCGTAGAACACAATTCAAAATGCTACCATTACAAATATTAAGTCCACAACGATAGCGCGATCCAATTAGTAAAAAGCGACATCTATCGCGATAAAACTGCGTTAAACTATACTTAATCCTAATGTCAAATTGCCTTGCCTTGTCAAAACAAGTCGGATAGTAGCAACTTTACTTACCAAATAGTTGAAATCCTAAGGAACGTTGCCTTGTCACTTACACGTCACTCACACTTCACAATTTGTTAGGGAGTTCGTTGTCAAAGTTCGAACATTACATTATCGCAATGTCGGTAATAGGTTTCGGTATTTTCTTCCACTGGGCTTAAGTTAAAACGTAACCTGGAAATAAGAAAGAAAATATTAGATAAGCTGGCAAGCTCTGTGTCACAAAATATGTCATTGTTTAAAAACTTAAAAGTAGAACATGGTCTATCATTTGGGTTAGGTTAATAATCAATATGTATTTGACAAGACTAACAATATTCATTCAGTTCTTATATTCCTGCTTAAATCACTACAAAAATTATGAATTTTATGACTTCTATCAAAACTGTCAAAGCAAAAGATACACGCGCAACTGAGCCAAAAACTTAATTTTAAACAAAACTCGTTCTCATAAGCTCACGAAATAAACCCATTATGCCTCTTTCTAAAATAGTTTCTAGATAATGAGGCGGAATGTGTATGAGGAATAAACCGTCGTAGTGTTGGACAAACTGACTAAAAATCTCATTACTACATAATATCATAATACATAAATATCAGCGCTGATAAAACAACGTTAATCAAACATTATTAGTGACATAATTCATTGTAGATAACAGTCCTCTCCAGTCAGTAGTTTTTAAGGTTTTAAGATAAGGGATCCTTCGGCACTTGTTATCAAAGTTGACAAGTATGTGCTTCTATAACTTACATAACTTACGGTAAGAGTTGAAACTCTGATAACATTCCGTTAGAATGATGACGACCTTCAGTAATATGCCTTTAGGAGTCACGAATTCTTAACACGCGGTTTGACACCCGTATAAGATAGAATGACGATTAATAAAAGAAAGAGTCTCGGGAGAGAATTCAGAAACAACGGCTGATAGAGAAAGCTGGAAAGAATAACATATTCCTAGCCATTGGTAAAAAAATTTACTCTTTTAAGGACCCAATGCACGATTTAATTGGAATATTAACAAGACTGGCTTATCAATTCTGTACATCTCAATATTTTATTGTGGAACTAAGGAATGGACATATTCCAAACCTGTTTGTAAAGTAAGGTACAAGATAGGAAACTTGTGGGAAGGCGTGAAGAAGGTTCAAAAGCTTAAGCCACAACCCAAGCAAGATACCCTAATAATACCTCGGTGTGATAAGATACATGTGATTTTGAAGTGCTTTTTGTCGACTAATTATATATGTAGGTATTCAAAGCTGTAAGAGGGGTTGTTGCTAGTATCAGAGCAAGCAGTGGTATACCTTCCCAGCGGTCGTAGTTCGGATTGGTAGACTTTGAACCATTCACTTTATTTTATGACATTAGTGCAGGAATCTTCGCGATTCAATTCCTTCACCATGTTTGATAAGTTTAGCTGATGGTTTGGCTCCGAAATTTGAATACGGTAATCCCAATTACTGTACTCAATCTTTCGGAAAACCCCATTGATTCCAAAATGAGTTAAACCCAAGGATGGTTCCTTCAGATGTAGCACCGATGGATCAGCGATCTACGCTTACAATGATTATCCATGCTCGTACGCATATAATCAAGGTAAAATAATTAATAGCCCGAAGGCGGCGGACATCACAAAGCCATCCGCTCTTTAGAAATGCTATTTTATTAATGTGCTTGAATAGTGAAAACCTTAAAATGTTAGGGCAATAATTTATATGTAAATTTTGCTCCAAGTGGTTTATGGGTACGTTTAGAAACGTTCTCTTGGTTCCTATCTGCTGAATTACGACGATACTATAAGATGTGGTCGAGTAACTACAGTAGTCGTCGGTAGAGTCAAGGTTGCAGGTTCGAGTATGGTCTGCACCAATTTTTTGATCTGCTTTGCTCTCAGTAGTTCCTGTAGTAGCTTCTAGACATAAACAATGCATTATTTTTGGCACGAAGGAACTTTGTTAGTCCCCTCATTACAAGAACATTGCAAGAGCTTATACTTAGGCTACGGTTACCGTTTACCATCAGACATCATGCATCTTTGTCTCGTTATAGCTTACAAGCTTGTACCTGCAACTTTATCTGAGTAGAATTATTATTTAGAAATGGTTGGTTCTCATAAAAAGTTCTATTTGGCTTGTCACCGACTTCAAACAGATCAGTAGGTATATGGTATACCTAGCAGATATATGTAACAAGTTTTTATTTAAATTAATAGTTAAGAGGTTCAGACAAAAATTATCACTGTAATTGTGTAAATAAATTATCATAATACAATTATTTAGATTTTTTTTAAATAAGTTTTGTTTTCGCTTTTTAGGGCTGATGTTTTTTTTTTAAGTTTGGTTATTTATATAAAGGTACTGTGCATAGTTCCTCATCAAAGGTTCCTTCCACATACGTCATTGACACTGGCATAGCATAAACAAAACGTCAAGTGCATGACAGTCTCGGCTATGTTCCAATAAAGGTTCCCAATTCTGTCTGTTTGTTTCATTGTGTCTGTATACGGTGCGACCATGAGCACGGTGACTAATCGAGCGACCTCAAGTGCCGATTCAAAGTTATATATGTAAGTAGAAGAAATTCGAAGGCGTATGTATAGTGCTTGAGTAACGGCGGACTCGCCATCTGTCACGTTGGCACCTAAAATATATCTCTGGCGGAAAACGGGAGTGTGGGTACTACCTATACACCTGCCTACCTCTTCGGGGACCCTTATGGGCAGCCGTGAGGATATATTATAATATTATTATTAAATGCAGACATTTTATATTTCGTTAATAACCATCGACCCACTTGATGATAAGCGGTTATCGGAGTCATTAATTATGACCCTCTCACCTTATTTTGGGTAATAATTATACCTACAGACTATTGTCAATTCCATTCCAGTTTAGGTCTGTTTAATACATATTAGAAAAACTTAACGGTTAATGAACGAGCCGTGGTGGTCGTGAGGTTCGGGTAGTTACTTGCAATACAAAGAATGTTCGAATTCCGACTGTACCTAAGTTGCATTCCGACTGTACCAATGAGATAACTTTAATACAGTGATTAGTCACACCACGAGCATTACGGTGAAGGAAAACTTCGACTTGAAACCTGAAATTTCTAAGGCGTATGTATAGTCGTGCTTGAGTAACGGCGATGGACTCGCCATCTGTCACGTTGGTACCTATACACCTTCTGGGACGCTTGTGGGAAGACGTGAAGATATATTTTATACATACTATTTAATACCAAAATAACTTCAAACTATAAGTAGAATTATGACTATGCTTTCGAACCTACATACACAGTAAACTAGCCATAAATTTCTTAAAATCAGGATTAATATTCATAGCATGTTCGTCTGATATTGACACCGACATCCTCTGACCATTATTCATTTTAAACCTTAATCCATTACAATAAGGATTATAAAACAAAAAAATGCTTCCGCTGCATAGAAATGAAAGAATGAAACTTATTAAAACGGACATAGAGGTTAAAGTAGCATGTTAATTAGAGTGACAGTTGTGGTCGGCCATGTTTGATCCAGGAAGCGTGTGACATTTCGAGAATTTGAAAATAGAAACAGTTATGCCGCGAAATTGGGTGAAGCGATGACTATTTCGTTCGGTATCTAAACTTAGTTTTTATCACACTCCTGTTATATTTAGGTTTAACACTCAAATAAAATTATATTAAACTTAATTTGTAGCGTCTTATAATTTCGAATTAAATACCAAAATTGTATTTATTCCGCACAGACGTTTTGCTGAAGTACCAAAAACCTATCTATTTATATCTATAATATCTATTTATCACATCAATGTTAGAATTCTAGTTTCTAGATACCTAACCTCTTTTAAAAAACCTGGCCGACCAGCTCATACCAAAACTAATATTCGCGTAAGAATCCACTGTTTAGCGTGTGAAATTTGCTATAAAAATTATAATTATTCTTAAATACCTCATTGTTTACATGGAAGCGTAGAACAGATTGTGTCCTTAGTTCGTAGGACTAACCAAACTTTGATTTACGTCGGTGAATCTTATTGCTGATAATTGTTGCTAGTTTAATTAATTCTATGAAACAAAGTCTGAATTGGCGGTTTTTTAATGCCACAATCTTATCGTTAAAAATAGTCGTGTAAATAAAACAATAAAGTTGCAATCCATATAAAAGCAACCAATTCAAAACAGTACATAAAAACCTTACGATCTGTCAAAACCAAGCTTAACTTCAAAAGAAAATCGTAAAATTAAGATGGCGCCAAGGTATTACGTAACTTGCTTGTAAATATATTTTTATATTATTTTGAAGTTATTAACCATCATTATGGTGAAAATTAATCTTGACTCTTTGATCTATTTTCCCAACGAGGAAGAACCACTTCGGTCAGCTTCGGATCATTTCGGCTATCTTCGGTGACGTTTGACGTGATCTATTTTTAAAATATTCGCCGCGAATCGGTTAGACACCTTCCGTTCTGGTCTCGGTTTCCGGAATGTTACGTTTGAATTTTGTTCACTCTCCTTGAATTAAGTACTTTATTTTGTAAATGAGTCTCGAGCTTGACAAACATGTAAAATAATACACCAATTAAAATAGCACATAATTGTCCATAATTATACTTTGTAAAAAAAACTGATACAAAGGCCCAAAAGGGTATTATTATAGACAGAAAAAAAAATATAAAAAATTATGCCACGTATAACGTAATTGAGAACCTAGGTAATTTATAACGATTAGCAGGTAATTATTATACTCGTGATATTTTTATATTGAAAACAAACCTATATAGATAACATTCTGAGCAAACCAAACGATATTTAGTTTGTTGACCACAAGCTGTATGCGATTAAGGAAATAAATAAACAATGTATTATTAATTAGCCGGTAACCAAACCATCATAGTCCAGCAACTTTTAATACATCTCCCAATTTTGTGAGGTTTAAATGACTAGTCACGGTATCACTCGTATGGTGACCCTGTTTTGTGATGGAGCCTGAGAATGGAACGAGCTTTGACATGTTTGTTTGGGAAAAGTTGGGTAAAACTTGGCAGAGGTCATCGGTGTGTACTCGTACCTACCAAAAATCAAATAGACTCTCTCGATTTAAAAGACAACAAACTTTCTTCAGTTTGTTTTGTTTAACTGTGATGAGCACGAATAAAATCGTGAAGAGCTATTATAATTTTGCTGATCCTAAGGTAATACAAATCAACACCTTTTAAAAACTCCTAAACTATGATAATTTATGTAAGTCATACGACAATCTTACACGGTTCTAGCGAAATAGCTTTTAAGCAAACTTACAGCCGGTTTCTGGTACAATTTTAGCACGACGAATTAGTCAACAGATTGTCACAATAACAATCTGTTAACAATCTGTCATCGAGCGTTGAGTTTCTAGAACGCAAATCATCGAAAAATTAACTAATCTACTGTTGACAGCCGAATTATTTTTTAAAGTATGTCTATTTCCCTCTAGCATATAGCTTCGTCCTTGTCTTCCGGGAGCTGAAGTTTCGTTAGTTGGACAAAAGTTTGATTTGTTGTTGTTTATCTTGTTTGTTTAGGTACTTCACTTTTCATGTGATAAACAAGTGTAAAGAATATAAATAAATAAAGAGTAAATGTTAAAATGCCGCCGCTGTCGCGTAAACATTACACTTTTTTTTATTATATTTTATTCTAATACTTATAGTATATAATTTATAGTAATTCAACATATAGGTAGGTTCCCGACAGGGCTTGATGATGATGATTTGAAACTTGCCAATTTCTAATATTTTTGCTATTATTAAAATATTATTTCGATTTCTATAACTTTACACACTTATGTCTTAGGGTTTGTCTTAAGAGATTTATATTAAAAAATTATCAGATTAAAAATAAAATAAAATTATATGAATAAAAAAATAACCAATTCAAAACTAAAAATCAAAAGCAATGTTCTATTAATATTTCAACGTAAGGAATTAGGAAACCAAATAGCATTATTGATACAAATTAAGTTTTATATTAATATTGTTATAAAAAACGATAAATAAAAATCGATTATTTCGTAACATCCCTATATTCTATTAAATCCGCTTAGAAATTGCAGTTAAAATCGGAATACTTGCGTTAACACGTCGATAATTCCTCGATAATCTACAATTAAAAATTGTATGTCAACAATCTGTTAACAAAGAGAAAATGCGTTCAGAAACTCAAAATGGCTCT
>JACCPG010000099.1:0-19314 GCA_016069955.1 Drepana arcuata
AAAAATATAAATTTTTTTCTCGAATTTCTGAACAATTTCACTTATAACTTTTTTATTTATAGTTTTACGACAAAAAATTACTGGACCAAAGTTATAGAGAATTTAATTAGCAACAAAAAACGTTAACAAATTTTTTTTATCAGATAAATAGTTTAAGAGATATATCGTAAAAACCGTTTCAACCCCTATTTTCAAGATGGCGGCCGTGGGACAAGGGTGGCGATCCCACAAACTTGATTTTAGCTTTACAGTTACCCCCCCTACACATCAAAAAAATAAAATTGCGTCCTCTAAGAAACGCAACCCCAAATGTAACTTTTCAATGGACTATAATGAAAATAGAGGAAGGCGTGCTCAGCTCGCGAACGTTCCGCGGAGATGTGTGGGCGGGACGTATCTCGTAAGAACATCATTCCCGTGCCCCGACTACACACGAGCTCGTGAATTGTAAATGACAATGATACGTATTCACGAATACACAGGAATACAATTGTCGGCTTAGAAAACGTAGATATTTTATGTTGATGAATTCGTTTGTTTTGTTTTAAGTGGTAACACGTACCAACGATGGTTTCATACAGATTTTCCTCTCGTACTTTTTTCTCAGACCTATTAAGCATATGTGTGTGAGAAAAAAGTACTCCATAGAGTGAAAGTACTAATCAAGAAGTATTCATAAGGGTGATAGTATTTAATAACGAAGTATTGTTTCAACATGTAATGACACCGCTGTATATGAAAGCCGATTCTCAATTTCTTGACTGAGTTGAGGTGAAAAATCTCCGCGCGGCGAGAAACACGCAAGCGCCCGTCGACTAATTAGGACATTAGCCATAATTGCCAGCTCCAGATTGGTTTTTTCACGTCGGCATCGTCCCATGGGAGCGCAGTCTCTTGTCCTAATGAACACTTCTAACACTAAAACTTGAATAAAAATCAAATTGTCTCGCTACAGTCCACAATGTCTTTGTACGTTCCACTGTACGTTTAATTAAGTTTAAAAGTAGATAAAAAACAGTATGATAAACAGAATATTAACTTAGTTTTTTCTCATAAAATACGCAGCAAAAGTACGGCATTGGTTTATTCAGTGGCAATATATTAAATAAAACATCTATAAGAGGCAATTTATATAATGTACATGTGCACGTTTTCACTAACTTACCAATTTATTTCGCTGAATTGTTAATTAACTTGAAATTTGTAATATTGGGTGTTACATGTCAATACCGCTGGGTTCAATAGCCGGGGGCTGTTGTTTCTTAGCCTTATCGCGTTTCCGCAATTCATCGCGGAGCAGCATCAAGTGTTCGTAGTGCTCGGCCGAGGCGTCCAGCATCTCCATGCAGACCCTCACCGCCGCGGCTTGCCTCTCTCGCTCCACTCCCATAGTGGTATCGGTCGCCTGACTCACCGTCAATACCTTCTCCACCATATCATCCAATCTGCAAAAACAATAGCATACATACATATCATCACGCCGAGTCTCTCACGGGTTAGGCGGAAAGAATAGAGCGCAGCTATCTCTAGATAACATATATATATATATATGTTCCGGCGTTTGCTCATTTCAATTATAAAGGTTTTATAGTAAAAAAGTAATTCTTAAAAGAATTATAATTTTTACCTTTAGGGCCTTTACGTATTAGATGTGAACCCTTCACAAGCCTAGATAGAGGAGTGGACTCTTTACGGGGCCCAAGAATTTAAGAGATACGTACATAATAATTACATTAATTCACATCTTTTTTATTTTCTACAACTAATATTTAAAGCGTGATCCTGTATATGAAGGTCCCGCCATTCTATTGTTGTACGTTACCATTCATACATCGAATTTGTATTAAAGAAAAATAGGCTCCCCTTTCTACAACAACAGCAATTTGTGGAGTTGTTATTACCTAACTCTCTCTAACAACACAGTATACTACATGAGCAGTATACAATATGAGCAGTTATGAACAATATATATTCCTTGGTTATGATCTAAGATCTTATCCGCCTGATCATGAACTAATGCTAAAATGTACCAATTAACGTCCTTTATAATCTTACTTCCGCTTGCGTATCTCCAAGTAGAGACAGAACAAGATGGTGAGGAGGGAGATAAGGCCGATGTTGAGCTGGTTCCAAGAGACGTGCATGCTGAGCACGTGGAAGCGCGTGACGCGCACCTTGGGCACCACGTCCCACACCGAGAAGCCGGGCACGAGCAGTGTCAGCGGCAGAGCGAACACCACGATTGTGCCCACCACTATGGTCGCGTCGCACTCATTTTTGTCAGACATAACGCTGTTTACACAATTTCACCTACCAAATCATATTTTATTTTGACAATCTATGACAGACCTTTCCGATTACAGATACAAGAAGAGAAGAAAGAAGAAAATAAAATTCTCGAGTAATTTTTTAAGGTTTTATTTAGAAATCATGTTTTATGCTAATCAGGTGATAATTAAAAAAACTCTGGTATAAATGAAATTCATGACTAATCTTAAATTAAATAAAAGGATGGATACAAACAATGTCTCCATTTCTATCTTTATTTGCAACTCCCTGCGAAAACTTTATCACCAAAACAACCATCATTACGTAGATAGTATTCAACGTACATTTCCCGAAGGAAAGTTGCGAGACAGCAAATGGTCCGAGGCGGGATCTATGTCCGTCATATGGTCGAGCCGACGACGCGCCGCTCGCACGGCATATCAATTTCAACTAGGTACACACAATAAAATTGGACGGTCTCCGGAGAGGGCTTAAACGATTCGCCGTTTTGTCTCGGGCCCAGCTGCGTAATGACCGGAGCAGGAAAAAATTGTCAGCAAGAAAACGCGAGGGTAGTTGGGTTTATGTGCACGCGGCAGCTGGCGGCGCCGGGCGGCGACGCGCTCCTAACGGCCTCTGCTTACCTCGCAAAACCCGTGCCAATTTTATTTATCGAAAATATAAACCGATTTGCGGAGGGCCCTCGTAAATTCTGAATGGCTGATTTATGGCGGTTACAGGGCGCGCTTAAACAAAGTTGCTTCTTAAGGACTTCCTTACCTCGTGGCTCGTACGACTGATACACAGCCACATACGATGCTTACTTATCAACACTAAACCATATATATAACAAAATGTAATTCTTAAGTAATATACATTATCTGTTCATGCATTAACATTTTGCTTTATCTATTAGAACGTTATTTTTATACACACATATATTAACTAACTCTGAAATCTGCGACCAACTCGCCAACTGTCACATTGGCACCTAGATGGATATCTACGGTGAAATTTTATAATGCCTTGGAAACTCCTTCGGGACAGGCTTCCCCTATCTCATTAATACAGGAAAGTAAATTAATCAATTCTCATAGATAGATAGTACATATATATTATTATTATGAAAACAAAGAGAAAGGGAAGAGTCAAGATCTCAGGTTCAAGCCACGATGGTATGTTCCAATAAGATTTCCCTGAACCTAAGTACAGCGATGAAAAGAGGAAACTTGAATCGCCCTGTGTAAAAATTGAAAACAACGATGGCTTTGTCTATGATATTAGATCCGATGGACCCTTCGGGGGCGAATACAGGGGGTGTTAAGATTCGCTATACGCTAGCATCATATAATAGGGACATTATAATATATAAGATTATAATAGATTATAGATTAAGTTATATATGTACATAGATACATTTGGAGGACAAATATGTAAAATGGTGATTGTTTCTACAATAATAACGCTACACTTAGGTAACACACGCTTGTGTGTGTACACGCACACAATTAAATTTAATTACGTACTTAAAAAAAACAAATATTTGTTAGAAAAATTATGAGTTCTTCGCGATATACCTGCAAGTAAATATGTTACATACGGTAAGTAGTAGGTAGTAAATGAGCATTTTATATAGCGTACCTACAATTTCCTTTTTAAATCAGAGGGGTTGTGTGGCCACACAATAGCGTGCAACAAGAAATTTCCACACGGAATTAACAAGCTTCGAAGCGTCTGGATTGCAAACAATTCCCTGCGGATTGGTTACTCGAAGTAGGTAGCTGTTGCGTCTAAGGAGCCGGACCACGCGAATCAATTAGGTGATTTGAGGGTTGCGGCTTCGCGTGCCGCCCTCCACCACTGAATCAACAATCATGCCATACACGAATATCATGCTTTTCGGGGTAATTTAGTTTAATCGCCTGGGAGACAGTGATGTGAATTTACAATTTTAAATTCGATGCATTTAAGTGACTTCTTTCTATTGAACAAAGTTCTGGGCTCTGTCATGACGCGCTTTATTTATGAGTACAAAAGGAATAAGCTTATAGACGTTATACATGTGTATATACTTTAAGCATTATGAACTATTTGCAATAGTATCACGGTTGGGCAAGTTTTTTTTTATAAATAGGTAAATATATAAGAATGTGTAATACATCTCTGGCGTAAAGTGGGTTTAAGGGTATTACCTATACACCTCTGCCTACCCCTTCGGGGACCCTTGTGGGTAGGCTTGAGGATATTATTATTATTAATTTAGAGCTGGACAGTTGGTCGATATGACTTGCCACGCCATGGATTGTGGATTCGATCCACGCACAGTACCTAGCCTATGTGATCACCTAAGTCCAGTTAACCAATACATGGGTTTCAAAAAACATTGGTAATAATAATAATACCTTGGGACAGTTCCACACAAATCGAGAGTCAATTTAAGTATAGCTTGTGTTATGGTAACTAGACTACGATATATTTACTTATATAGATATATACATATTACATATACATAAATACATAGGACATCCAAGACTAAGGTACAAATACTCGAGTTCAACACACAAACATCTGCCGCCAGCGGGAATCGAACCCGCGACCGCGACGTTCAAGTATTCGAACTTTGCCTTCCGAACGAACGAGTACCTATCCCCGGGTTGATGTTCAAATTATATTTGAATTGTGCAGATCAGAAGTTCGGAATAATCAATCAGCAAAATAGAAGCGATATGAGAACGCTAACCATATGCCCCACTCAAATTGCTGTCCGATGTAGGTACCTAATGAAAGAATATCGCTTATAACGTAGCCCATTACACCGGATAATTGGAGCAGAATTAATTTACTTTTATGAAGGGAAAATTGTTTTGGTGAATCCCCAATCAATTTAGTAAATTGATCGCACTTTTATGACAGGGCAGTAGAGGCAAACTGCCGTCCACTCACGAACCTCGTCGTCAGCGAGTTTGGAAGGTAGACACTAACTACTTTCATACAATAATTCGTTGAAATAGTTCATAAATATTTAGTAAAAGATATATGTAGGTATGTACGACTCGATGCAACCTAGAGCAATAAAAAGTTTTCGGGATAAAGCTTAGGTCTACAGTCATTAGAAGCTTTATAGTCGGAATTTCATTTCTTTGGCTGTAAAATATTAATTAGATATCAAAAAGTGTGGTGGTGTGGTTTTCAGTGTGGTGTCATATAGCCGTGGTGGCCGAGTGGTTTGAGTAGTAGACGAATTCCGACAGTACCAAAGTTTTTCTGCTTATAAGTACAGTGATTAGTCATTCCACGAACTTTACGGTGAAGGAAAACATCGAGAAGAAATTCAAAGGCCTACTCAGTAACACACCTAAAGGTATACCTACTCGTGCTTGAGTTAAGGCGATTAACTCGCCATGTCATCAAACGTTGGAATCTAAAATATATCTCTGACGGAAAGTGGGTTGAGGGCACTACGTATGTGTCCCCAAAGGGGTAGGCGTCTGCCTACCCCTTCGGCGAACGTATACCTACTCGTGCTTGAGTTAAGGCGATTAACTCGCCATGTCATCAAACGTTGGAATCTAAAATATATCTCTGACGGAAAGTGGGTTGAGGGCACTACGTAGGCAGACGCCTACCCCTTCGGGGACCCTTATGGGAAGGTGTGAGGATATATAATGTTATTATTTTTCAAGATAAATTAGTATGGTATTTCAGTGTGTAGAGTTCATGTCTTAAATCTTTATTTCTATAAGCTTACTTGCCACGAATTTTAAGGAAATTTTTGTAAGAGACATATTTTAGGTTCTAAGCGACAGAGAACGAGGTTGTCGCCGTATTTCAAGCAATACTCTAAGTCTTTTTCGATTCGTTCGTTCGTTTTTCTCCTCGCAGAGTTCCTTACCTTCACCATACGCCTCGTGGTGTGGCAAATCACCGCACATAAATACTCATTGCTACAAACCACCACATTGGTACGAACCTACAATCTTGACTTAGGTAGTAGGTAACTAAACTTCTCGTTCACAACGGCTCTACTACTCGCTACTATCACTAGGTTACCCAAGTATTCCAGAATAACAGAAATTAGGTATACCTATATAACAGTATAGGAAATTATCATAAAAAAAGCAATATACGAGGAATAAGTAAAATATATTTCTTTAGGAATACAGTGTATAAAATATCAGTCACCTTACTTTTATATATACTTATTAAAAAACAATATCAAGCTCAAATGTCTGTAGCATACAAGTTTTGAGTAAAGATGGAGGTAAAAAAATTAAACAATCGATTTTTCGATTTCAGATGCTATGGCGAACATTTGCATCGCTTGGTTGTCATTGTGTTCAACTAGATACCGTCACAAATTCTAATTCTTCTAATACATCAAAACCTAAACTACTTGCATTTATCAACAATTATTCTGTGGATACGACGCAAAAACGTCGATATCCATTCGATTCAAACTTCTCTTCCGATCTTCCGTCTTAGCAAGTCTGTTCCATTGGTTGCCATTTTAAGATTAACTGATCAAGATCCAACTTTCTACAGGTGTGTAGTCCGGTTTTACAATACTACTTTACACGCTAGTAAGACTAAAATGCAAATAGATATTAAAATGTTAGAAAAAAGCTATCATTATTTTAAGTACGATGGTAGGTATCTAGTCGAATAGAGATCAATGATGTTATACAATGAAGCTTCTCTGAACTGCGACATTGCTTAAAACAATATTAAAATTAAATTTTTTACGGAAATATAAGTGAATTTTATACTTTTGCAAATACTTAGTATGTAGTTTTTCCAAAATGTAGCACAGTTTATCTCATGCACTGCAACCCCAGCCACCTGTGATACAACAAACGTTCCCTCATCGAGTTTGTTAGGTCTTACATAGAACCGTCTATCGGTACGTAACAACTTATTCACAGATCATCGTTATAATCGTACATACTGTATGCTTAGGATTTGTTTGACTTAAAATATGTTAGACAACATTGCCTGAACATTATTCAATGGTTAAGGCAATGAAAGGGTCATTCACATTTTACCTCTATGCTACAATAATTTAGATATTAAATAAGTTCGGCCTGTGTAATATACTTCAAGTAACATAAACAATACAATATTAGTAATATAAAAATCATAAGTATTGCAATCGCAATAACAATTTCAATAAGTGTAAAACAAAAAATACAAACATTATTGTTGGAAAATAACATCCTGTATAGCGGGTAGTATAAAGTATAAACACATACTTGTATAAACATGATAACTACAACTGTTTTCTTAAAATAACGCACGTATAGAATCGATGACGCGCGAACAGATAGATCTCATGCCATCTCACGTAAGAAAGTTGATATGAGATTTAGCTTTCCTGCCAGCGTCTGTGAGGCAGCCGCAGAAGACAACCTCGCGCACAGACTGGCCGATCCAACACAAATGATGGATGTGCGTCGACGTCGGGTCAAATTTTGTTAAGTATTGAGAATAATAATATTTATCATAAACAATAATGTAATGTAATTAATTAAATTCTAATATGCCCGAGTTAATGTACTACCTACCTACTACCTCTGCCTACCCCTTCGGGGACCCTTGTGGGAAGGCGTGAGGATATATTATTATTATTTTTATAATGTATTTAATTGTAAAAGTAATTTTATTTATTTATTTTTATTGCTTGCATAATTACATTAATTATTTCTTTTATAATTAATGTATTGTTACGATTGCCAATGTTACTGAAAAAGAAACGCTCTTTTTATTATTGTACGCTTGGTTTAACCCGCATTTAATTCATAAATCTGAAAACTGCACCGTTCCCTCGGGTAGTACATATTACACTACATACATTAATCTTGAATCTATTGATGAAATCGCAAGAAAATGTTGTCAATAGTACATTCAGCTTTAATATTTTGTTGTTGGTTGTTGTAAAAGTTGATAGTATCCTTAATGTAAATGTATTTGTGATTAAGACTAGAAGATAATACAGATAATACATATATGAATATCACATACTTAATTGCTCGTAACATTTGGAGTGGTAATTTGACAGGTGTCAAATACAGGTCATAGAATATTGGGTACGATCAAAAATATTGTTTTATTCGGTTTTCCCACTATACATATCAAAGCGAACCGGATCGATTTTTCCTCACCTAACGTACCTATTTTGAGAAGGCATTAACCAACATACAAAATGTTACTAGTATTAAAAATTACATAGAATATCTACAGCGGATATAATGAGATTATTTGTGTATCTTACAATATTTTAAATATTTTATACAAGTTTATATACAAACATTTTCCTTTGTTGTTAATGTTGTTATGAACAAAATTTACAAATTCCAACTTTGTGACCGTCACTTTATGGTTTATATTGGAAGCGAAAATACTTTTGATAAATTCTCACTATCGATTACAAATTGACAAGTATTATTTTCAACATAAATATTACAACATAACTTGTATATATTTACAAATCCTTAATCAACAATAATAATTAGTGGTTAAGATTTGTTTGGCATGCAATGCCTTCATGATTTGGACAAATAATGATTTGAAATCATTAATGCTTGACATGATCATTATACAAAAGTAATTTTTATTTTTTCATTATATTTATAGGCACATTTCTTCTTATTTGCTGCCAAGAAAGTCCAATAATCTTTTAACCATAAGCAATGATAATTCAAAATAAGGCACTTAAAAAAAAAACGTGAATAATCATACAAAGGGCAACGAAAATAATTTAGATCAAAAATCTTACAACTATTCCATTTTGAACTTAAAGCTTAATAAAATATATAGCATTATTTAACATAAGATAAGCAAAAAATACTTAGAAAACATCGTACAGATCTTTTATAGAGACATGTTTAAGTCATATTTAAGTTTTATAATAGTACCATATAGCCACGTAAAACAAGGGAAATTGGGGCTTAATTTAGTCATTCAATAGATGTAGCAATGAGACATATTTATCTCATTATATAAATTATTGTGTATAAAAATTAATTTTAATCATACATATTTGGAATATTAATGGCTAACAAAATTGATTTGTAGATGTATAAGCAAAATATAGCTGATGTGGATTTATATGTCCGTGATATGAGCACGTTCATAACGATACATTTATATGCCAATTGCCATGTTATCCACGGCCTCCATCAGGCTAGGTACAGAGTCCACCTTCATTCCTCGCTTACGGAGATCATTTAGCTCCTCAACTAGCTTTGATTTGTCTCTGCCAAGGGTTTCCCTGTAAAAATTAGATTGTAATAAGTATACATATATATAATTATTATTTTTGCTTTATGCATAAATTATTCCTGCCTGATGGTCTGTGGACGCTTAACAGTAGAATGGGCAGTGCGCAACTGATAAAGTAGTGCACTGCCAATTCTAAAACAGTGCAAATATAATATTTCAAAACATAACTTTTGAAGTGTGAATGAAAGTACTCTCCCTTAATGTACTAACAGAATTCATAATAAAATGAGTTGAATTGAATAATACTGAGAAGTAATAAGGTGATTTACCTTACTGCCACTATTCTTTACAAAATTACAAATCCTTAGTCTAAATTCAACCTCTAGTCTCAATTAAACAAGTCACACAAGTTACTTGTTTAATCTACTATTGGAATATAAACTTATTCAAAAGGCAAAAGGTTATACTATTTCAAATGTTTCAAATAAATTTCGGTAAATATATTCAACAAAAAAGAACTGGACTTTTGTTAGGAAGCTTATGGTTTACAGTACTAACCATATAGAGATACAGGTGTGAAGCAGTGGAACATAGATGAGTAGTAGGTCGGAGTCACTGACCGCTTGGTAGCGGCGCAGCGCCAACTGCGCCCAGCGCTCGGCAGGGCCCGCCAATGCGCCCTCATTAGCCGCAGCGCAGGCCACGATGCGACACAGTGCACTTAACACTACACGAGATCTGTCTGTGTATACCTAGAAAGCGTTGAATATGATTATAAACTACTCATAGATATTGTTAATGTATAAAGCTAGCGAACCAGGCTTCAACATATATAAAACCTGATGATTGTTGCGAATGTCAGCTAGGACATTGTATGTAAATTAAAAGGTCAAGGATAAAAAAGTTTGATTCTGTTGGCCATCTAGTCTATCAGTTTGGCATATTTCCCATGAAGAGTATGTGTGAGATATTTGCTGTTGAATGTGAGAAAGGTATTATCCATCAATTAGTACACTATGCATTCCCAAACCAATGCTGAAAATCAGTTGCTGGTACAAAGGAAAAATAAAAGATTTCTCTAGACTCCACTCCACAACATCAATTTACCATTGAACAGATTACATTGAAATTTCTATAACATTTCTACACTTGCCCATTGCAGAGATACATTATATGAAATACTAATTTAAACATAATGTAACATAAGATAAATATAATAAATAGTAATGTGGACAATTCATTAGCCATGATGTCACACTACATAAAACCCCTATTTTATAAGTAAACAACACAATGCTTACTTACAATGTATGCTTACCTTGTTTAGTAATTTGAAGCTATTTTCCAACAAAGATAGTGCTTGATCAAACTTGCCCTCACTCATAAATTGGCGTGCGTCATGCAACTCGTCATCTTGGAAAAATGATATGGCAGCTGTAGAGTCCCTTAAACGTGAGTCATTCGCTATCAGATCCAGTAGAGTTTCAAATGCCGCACATCTGGTTGAAATTAAATTGGGATCAAAATTTCCAACCACAATCTGGAAAAGAGTGCAAGAATCATTTAATTTCGTAGAACATTATTATGATAATTTTGATGCTTATTCATTCGCAAATTATGCAGCATCTAAATATGGATCATAGATGGATGGATATGATGAATGGTGTATGTGGCTGTGAAACACTAAGGGGATTGACATCACCTATTAGGGTACCTTGTACTAGAGGGCTACAGTTCCATCCTTTATGCAAAGCGTGTAATAGACTACGGAACAAGTATGGTTGGAAGTCACCAGAGAACCCCAAGAGCCATTGCGAATATGATTCAATATAAGTATGTCATAGTTCACATGTCTACAGAAATTTACACATATACCTACTGTAGGTATATGTGTAAATTTCTGTAGACATGTGACTTCAATGAAGAGATATTTTTTTATTAGTTATATTCTGTGTAAATAGATCCCTACATAGATTAAATCGATTGCACCCTAAAGATATACAAAGACACTGAAGAAGACTGAAGAATGAGCATGAAGCGAAAGAAGGCTGAAGTCTAGAGAGATCAGGCAATCTACTCATTCTGCGCAGGAATTCAGCAAGATGATATATATGAATGTAATAAATATATAAATATATCCTCACGCCTTCCCACGAGGGTCCCCAAAGGGGTAGGCAGAGGTGTATAGGCGATACCCACACACCCACTTTCCGCCAGAGGTATATTAGGTGACGGATGGCAAGTTCATCGCCGTTACTCAAGCACGACTATACATACACCTTTGAATTTCTTTCAGACAAATGCAGGTTTCCTCTCGATGTTTTCATTCACCGTAAAGCTCATGGTGTGACTATTCACTGTACTTAAGTTCAGAAAAAACTCATTGGTACAGTCGGGATTCGAACTTGCGACCTTTGCGTTGCAGGCAACTGCTTGAACCACTCAACCACCACGGCTAAACTATGTATGTACTAGTTAAAAAACATAGTATATACAAACATTTTGGACATTCTGTTCTTACTTAGTACTTAAATAGAAGCGTTGACTATAATTATAGAGTTAAATAGAATCATATATAATTTATAGAACTATAATTTAATAATTATATAAAATAAAAATATTGTTTAAATTTAAATATTTGTTTATATTGAAATATGAATTAAAAATTATAAAGGAAGTGATATATTGCAACAAAGAAGTATTGTGTTTACATACTCAATGAGTCACATGACAGTGATTATTTCCAAAGCATGATTACATACCTTTCGAGGAAATGATATGTTGCTTAAAACTGCAGGAAAATCTTTTTTTAGGCCGTTGTAGAGATCCAAAAAGTGGGTGTATCTGCGCTCTACATTTGCTGGGTCTGGATCAAAAACTGTCGATTCTGTAGCATCTTGCCGTACTTGTAACATATATGCAACGAATTTTTTCTCATTGTCTTGCGCCTCCACCGTTCTCGAAGAAACTATTTCAAACTTCAACATATCTTCAACCACTGCACCTATTTACGTGATGAAATAACTCTTGGAACTTTTAAACTTAGTGTAAAAAGAGATCAAATTTGTATTCTAATGATTGAGCGTCTATAAAATAAACATTAAACATAGACTGACTTCACACAGATAGAATGAAACGAAATAAAGCAAACAAACAAATCACAAGATGTTACTGACATGTTACTGACAGTTGACAAATGACACCTAAAGGAAGTGACTACCTAACTGCAGAGTATATAATTCTCATATCCAATCCAAGTGACATTGGTGGATTAACTAAAACAAGCTTGTCGTCAATACCCTAATATTGAATTGTTTTATCTTAGTTAATATTACATGTTCCAATGTTGGGCAAAGGCATACCTCCTCAACATTTAATTAAATTGCCTCCTATTATATTTTATTACTTGGCTACGAACTCGTACTTTGTGTGCCCGCTTATATGTCCCGTTAATATTATTTGGTAAAAAAAATACGAATACGTATAATAAATTATTAATTCTCAAATAAGATTTTTTGTAACCCTTTGAAATTTTGAGTGCGTTAGGCAGATACCTTTAATACAGTTAAAATTAACCAAGAAGATTGGAGAGATTGATAAATGTATTCAGCAACATATTGTTGCCTGCTATAATTACGTTTAGTCTTCTTTTTATATTGTAGCTAACCATTGAAGATCATTTGTACCACAACCAATGTGCATTTTTTTTAAGAGATAACTTGTGTAATGTATCTTCACGTCTTCCACAAGTGTCCCCCAAGGGGTAGACGAGAGAGGTGTATATGTGGTACCCACATACCCACCTTCCACCAGTGATATATTTCAGGTAACACACGTGACAGATGGCGAGTCCATGGCCGTTTCTCAAGCACGATACATACGCCTTTGAATTGCTTCTCAGACGTATACAGGTTTCTTCTCGATGTTTTCCTTCACCGTAAAGCTCGTGGTGTGACTAATCACTGTACTCAGTTCATTAAAGCTCATTGGTACAGTAGGGGATCAAAACTTTTGTATCGCAGGCAACTACTAAAACCACATAGCCACCACGGTTTTTTAAATATTAAACAGAGAAGCAGAATGGAATCAGATCTTAGCGAGGTAATTCATTCGAGGCGGACTTTATTTGAATATTATTGGTTATATTGAAACAAACACAATAAAAAATATATATAGGTACCTAATTCATTTCAATACATAGTTTAGGTGTTAATATAAACATTGCTTGTTGCTTGAAAGTATATTCGATCGATGTAGGTTGGTGCGAGTCTCGAGCCATTTGTTTTCCTACCAAACTATTAGTAATCGTCCTAACGTCTTAGGTAGGTACCGTATCCTTTATGCTAACGATCAATATCACCAAATACGATGTCGATTGTAGCAATAAGTATTGCAATATCAGCCAACATCAAACTCTTTCCCAACACTGAAAGCCCCATCAGGTGGGTATATGATGACGGTCTGATATGGACGCGGTAGGGTTTTGAAGTACCGTCAGCTACCATGTACAATCCGAGCTCTCCCTTAGGACATTCCACCCCCGTATAAGTAGCTCCCGGCGGAACAGGGTACCCTTCAGTACATAATTTAAAATGATGTATTAGAGACTCCATGGACGTTTTCATCTCTTTTCGGGACGGAAGAGTAATTTTAGAATCGTCTGTTCGAACCTCACCTTCGGGTATCGTATCAATGACTTGGTTGATGATCCTCAAAGACTGGCGCATTTCTTCAAGTCTAAGTAGATGTCGATCGTAGCTGTCACCAAAAGTACCGACAACCACATCGAAATCGTACAAATCATAACCATCGTACGGATGATTGATTCTGAGATCCCATTTCACACCGGTGCATCGCAGCATTGGACCAGTAAATCCCATACTTATTGCTTCATGTGCACTGATAGCCCCAATCCCGGCAGTTCTTGCGTAATATAATCTATTCCCAGTAGCAACATCTTCGGTCTCATCGAAACGTTCTCCCAATTTCATGCAAAACTCGTGTATGTCATCAAGATACCCAATGGGTATATCTTGGGAAACACCACCTGGGCGGACGTAAGCACAATGGACGCGGGCTCCGCACAGTCTTTCAAAAAATTCATAGATCTTTTCACGTTCTTCACACATCCAGAAAAAGGGAGTAATACCGCCCGCATCCAAAATTGTTCCAGAAACATTAAGCATATGGTTGGCTACTCGACACATTTCACTACACAAAACCCTGATGGCTTTAGCTCGTGGCGGTGCCTCTATATTGAGCAAATTCTCAACGGCCAGAGCGAACCCTTGCTCATTAGACAAGGTGGATACATAATCAAGGCGATCCATGTAAGGTAGACTCTGGTTATAATGCTTATATTCCATTAACTTTTCTGTAGCTCTGTGTAGAAAGCCTATATGAGGGTCTGCTCGGAGGACAGTTTCTCCGTCCAGCTCGAGTATGAGTCTCAGTACTCCGTGAGCAGCGGGATGCTGCGGACCGAAGTTTATCCACATGTTCTTAAGTTTTCTCTCGACTGGTTTGAGTCTCGAATGATGGATTATCTTGTAATACTTGTTAGTCATTTCAGTCGGAAACATTACGGGGCCTTCGAACTGTTTCATATATTCAACGTCAGGATACCAGCGGTGGCCGAAGGCAGGAGGGAAAATTGACAAATGGCGCACTTGTGTAATACATTTACATAAATATGCATGCTTTATGTGTAGCATTTTAATAAGCGTTTATTGGGAGGCGTATGTATATTAAGTTCAACCTACCTTTAACGAAATAACAGTATATATTTATTTGACATTTGATCGCATTTTAATTAATCATTCTAATCTTAAACGAATGTGTCATCAACCCTTTTTGCACCAAAAAGTATTAACTGGATTAACTTAAGCCGTATTGAGGGAATTGAATTAGATTTTCAGCTATGCGTCCTCAGAGTAATTCACGAAAAGAGCTTTTATAGTTTATTAATACTATAAGTAGTTAACATAACTATGGTTATGAGGATATGTTACAGTTGAAACAATTAAAAATAGTGTTCTTGGTATATTTATGGTACCTACTCGTACATGCCTCTTTGAGTTGCAATGGCGTGCACTGCATTATTGATAAAAATATACGAAAATAATATAGGTATAGTGAAGTTGTTCAAATATGCAAAAGTGTGGGATATTCACAGATTCTTAGATATCGCGTCAAATAACAAATAAAACACCGTTTTTTAATACATAGATATATATTTTAAATTTACATCCTTATTCAAAATTTAGGATATCATAAATGGTACATGGGTACCTTTTCAGTTATATATTTGTAAATTTCAACAAAGAATTCGGCATATCAAGACCGCTTTGGGTAAATTTAAATCTTCGTAAATCATTGTCAGCATCATAAATTGTACAAAATAAATAAATATAGTCGCATACACAGTATGTAAATCATTTGCAAGAACTATTTGACACCAGCCCGCCAGCCAGCTAGATATTGAGTATGATTACATGTACAATAATATATCCAGAGTATATCTGAATTGATTAAAAAAAAAATATATATTTATCCATGAATGTAGTGGTACGCTTTTTTGTAAAACGCTCACCTATACTTCATCAATTCAAGGTCAAGTCGTTGATCAAAGTCGTTGATGTGAAATGTCTTAACTGTAAAACAGTACTTATAGTCTGTTTTACAGTTAATTATTCTTTAAGTAACTGACTGAATTCCTAAATATAAAATCTGTAAGCTATAGGAATGTTATGGTATAAAATTAACTTATTTTCTGATTTGTAGAGAGCAATTTTTTTATTACTATGTGGGTAATTAAGCATATGTATACTTAGTCAGTGACAGTTGGGTAAAAATATTAAGTCCAACGCAATTTTTGCTGGTTCCCAACTGCCTGTAGAATCTTGGTGCGCTAAGACTAATTGATTTTATTAAAAACGATAAATACCCATGAGCTGACGTTGGCTTCCGGTGCCAGCAACTTTTTTTTTTATTTATAAGCATTCCAACAATATTTTCATCACCGGAAAATATTGTTGGAATGCTTCCGGTTATGTTGATAACCGGAACATATTGTTGGAATTACAACTTAATCTGATATCATTTTTTTACAGACTTTAAATTCAAGCCATTTGTTATTGCTTCATGGATTTACTAGGTAATAGGAGTTTTTTACAAATAAAATAAATATTACTTAGTAATAATTTGTTCTGTGTATTCTGACATATGTATCAGCAATACTGAGTTGGCATGGCTGTACTTAAGTAGTAGATATACAATCATTATACAAACCCATATACATATAGGCAAATATATTATATTACCTAGTTATGTGGCTAGACACATTTGAGTATCTAGCAATGTTACATATAAGTATAAATATAAATGTAAGTATAAATGAGTATAGGCATACCTATCTCGATCAAAACGATTATACACTTGGTTTACAATTGAGTATTATATAATAATTACATTTGTAATAAATATATACTTAAAAACGTTATAAATACAAATGGTATTATAATAAATAAAAAGCGCTCAGAAACATTCAACTTACGAGCCACAATTAAAAGAATAACAAAGGACGGTAGCGTTATAATATTGTCAAGATCAATATAATATGAATATCTACGTACAATGCAGCGTTCATATTAGATTAAATATTGGTCCTTTATATCTGATATTATATAGCAACAACATTTACATAAATGACTATGAAACATTACATAGTCCTGCCGTTTTAAGTCATCAGCAACATCGTCAACTAATCAGTCAATTTCAATCATGTCCCAATTCTCAATCGTTATCCAATTCAGTTCAGTTGGACAACCTCTCCCCGGACTCAACGTAAATGCACGAACAAAGTTTCTGGAAGAACCTCAACGTACCACCAGAGAGGGCGCTGTATACATAAGGCTTGTTCTGCCACTTGACGCAGACGTAATACACTGGGATTCCCGATAGGAGTATACCAACGCCTATCGCAGAGTCTTTGGGCTTGTATATAGCGGGAATAATGACTAAACAGGCGATGGCGATGAGGAAGAGATAAGGTATGATTAGGTTGACCTTGATGGGGCGAGATATCTCGGGCCGCGTTCGCCGGAGCCACAGCATGCCTACCACGGACGCGCCGATGGACAGCCACAATATTTGAGAGAAGTAATTGATCAGATCGAACACGTTGCTCGTGGTCAACATCAGGAGCGAGAACAGACACTGAAATAGGAAAGCCACGTAACCGTTACAGATTATTACAAGTTTGAAATACAGTAAGTGTTAGTGTTAGTGTGCATTATCTATAGTTTAATTGTTGAAAATTTAAAATTCTATGACAAATGTATAGTCACGCTTGAAAGGCGATTGCAGACACGCCATCGGGCATGTAACTGTCAATAGCACCTCTGCCTTCACCTTACGGGACGGCACAATGTGTTAATCCTTAACTAATTAATATAAATATATTATGAGTTTCCCTTTTAATGAGTAGGTAGGTAGATATATAGCAAATATACACTATTTATAATGTAAAAATTAAATAAAAATATCCTCACGCCTTCCCACAAGGGTCCCCGAAGGGGTAGGCAGAGGTGTATAGGTAATACCCACACACCCACTTTCCGCCAGAGGTATATTAGGTGCCTTTTCGTCGCAGGCAACTGCTCGAACCACTCGGCCACCACGGCTCTATATTTATAATGTATATGTAATGTTTTATGCTGGTTAAAGGCTAATAAGGTACTGGCCACTTTACAAAGGTATTTCGATAAAAAGTGAAAAAATATACATAGTTAAGTGAAAGTAATTAAAGTGGTAGGAAGGGTATATTCATACTGTGCGTACTTACAGTGAATATAAGTGAAGGTATAGGAGTCTGCTTGTCTATGTGGAATAATGTGAAGAAAGCAGGCATGTGCCCTTCTTGCGCGCCGGTAGCGAAAAGTCGTGCTGAAGTGAACAGTACTCCATTCACCCCGCCAAACGTCGATAGTGCCACGAACACCGGAATAACCCAGCTCCAACTACCGAACAAGCGGTCACCAAAGATCTGCAGAACAGAAGAGTTCGTTCACATTATACTCTAAAATTATTTGACCATTTGAATTTGGTATCATTCATTGTTTTCTATTTGAAACGAATTGAACGAATGAATTGAATGATTTTATTTATTACCTACTTATATTTAAAGGACCCTTGTGGGAAGGCGTGAGGATATATTATTATTATTATATATTGAAAGGATAATTATAAAAACAAGTTATTTTTTATGAATATGTTTTATCCAATTACCTACGTTTAGGTAGCCAGATAATCGTGTCATTATTATTATTATCGTAGCTACATAAAAGGTTAAGTTTGATACGGACATTTTCGATGGGTAAATAATCTCAAAAAGCTAATATATTTTTGAAGTGTAAGAGATAATTGTTACTTAAGTGGTAAAGTAATTAAAGTATAGATAAATCAACATTTCTTAGGAACATAATCTGATTGTTAAGCTTATTAACATTCAAGGGTGCTTCGCATACCCCACTTCCTCCAGTTTTAGAATAATATAATAGGAAATATTTCAGAATTGGTAATGGAAATTATCTCTATGATAAGGTAACAGTAAACCTTAATTGCAGGACAATTATTTCTATTTATAAAGAAAAAAACAATTAATTAATTCAAAATTACGCGTATTTTGCGGGTGTGTGGGTACTATCTATACACCTCTGCCTATCCCTTCGGGGACCCTTGTGGGAAGGCGTGAGGATATATATATATATATATATATATATATATATATATATATATATATAGAGATTCGCAAATCAACTGGCGTGA
>JACCPG010000099.1:20314-63735 GCA_016069955.1 Drepana arcuata
GAATGACGTGAGACGAGGCGGGAGATTTGCATTGTTCTAATAGGGAATAAACATTTTTGCGGGAAACAGTTGTTACTAAGACTAGTTGTGAAAAGCAATAGGTAATAAATACGTAATTATTTCCAAAATCCTGCAGTTTTTCCTGAATTGAAGATCTGTATCTTTTCACAATCTAATGAAACTCATGCATAACTTTCATCATTAATTACGTATTGTTGTTCTTATGTCAACGTATAAGCCCACGCCACTCATGTATGGCTGTAGATACACAGCCTAATAAGCTGTCGCTAAGTATTGGATTACCTAAAATATAAGATATTTTGCGAGCAATATGATCGATAACATTATCCTCGATAACAGAATTAACGAAGACATGTTTTTAGTTATTCAACGAGATTACATTCAAAAGATAATGATATGTTGATAATAAATGTAATTGTGAATACGAAACAGGAAATTCAGTTGTCTATGTTACCCCAATTGACGTTTTTTTACTTTAACGTAAATCTATACAAATGAATTAAATTGGAGTGTCTGTTTGTAATATAAATAAAACCGCTTTTAACTAAATACATATGGATGTACTTATAAACGGTACATATACCAAAATTATATTTTTTCTGACTGTCTGTCTGTTTGTTCCGGCTAATCTTTGAAACAACTGAACCGATTTTGAGGGGGCTTTCACTAGCAGATAGCTGATGTAGATAAAGCAACTTAGGCTACTTCTTATTTAGAAATATTTTTTTGTTAATAATAAATTAAAAAAAAAAAATTATATTTTATTTTCTTTAATTATAATATCTATTATAGAATTTTAAAGTAGTTATACTCCTCTTCTCTTTAGGACCAACCGTGAAGACCTGCGCGAGTCACATATAGGTCTTCCCTGCACAATTTTCTATACTTTGCGAGCTGATAGTCTATGGCTTTGATCTTAATATTTTTTTATAATCGCTATGAACGATCCAGTCAACGGAAGAAACAATTGTAGATGTTGCTATCAAGCCACCTGTTTCGCTCTATAGAAACCTCATTTGTAGCAATTGATCAGAGTACGCACGCAAGTACACTATTACTCAGGTGAACAAAGAATAATCCGTCCTACTGAGTCTGAAAGGTAAGTCCACAATATTTGGTTTCAATATACATTGATGTGAATGTGTGCCACGTTGGTTACGTCCACGGAGAAATACGATAGGAAAACAAAAATTACATGCTTGCAATAGCGAGTTTACGGAAACTGGCGTAGAGCCAGCAGTGATAAAACCTATTAACGAACATCGCAATACATACTTATTCCAACATCTAAGCGTAAATATAAAAACGAATTTCTCATACCTACTCTCTCGTAGCTCCTATGCATAAAACATGCAATAGCATGAGAGGGTGATAACACCCGCTGGCTAAATAAAACGGCACATTATAGGTTGACGTCATGAACTCCTACGAAGAATAATGTGGGTTGCGTCCTACTAACATTTCATTGCAGAGGCGGAAATTTCTAGCTTCCATCTTTTAATATTGCTTATCTATGGCTGTAATGTGTTTAGTTGCCTACGTTTGCGAGATAAAGTTGTGAGCGTAAGTCTCGTAAATGCTTACCATTAGATTTATATAGGTGTACCAAAATACAACCAAATCATCATCCACCTAATGTCCCAAATCGGGTTAATTTGAAAGAGATTAATACTATAATGATAGCTTTACGCGAACTTTAGCTTTGAACGATAATGATGGCTTTAGATAAAATGTTTTCCTTTTTTTTAGCTTAGTAATAATAATAATATATCCTCACGCCTTCCCACAAGGATCCCCGAAGGGGTAGGCAGAGGTGTATAGGTAATACCCACACACCCACTTTCCGCCAGAGGTATATTAGGTGCCAACGTGACAGATGGCGAGTCCATCGCCGTTACTCAAGCACGACTATACATACGCCTTTGAATTTCTTCTCAGACATATGCAGGTTTCCTCTCGATGTTTTCCTTCACCGTAAAGCTCTTGGTGTGACTAATCACTGTACTTAAGTTCAGAAAAACTCATTGGTACAGTCGGGAATGCATACTTACAGAAATAATGAGTAAAGAAATATTGACAAAACAGACGATAGAGACATGCGAGAAGGAAAAAAGAGGCAGATAAAGACCGCGTTCTAACTACCTTGATAAAATCGCTCGGACACCGGTCGAGGAAAGAAGTCTGTAAGTCTAGATAGAATTGGCACCTCTCACGCTGAAGAGTGTTAATTTATTTTGTATTATAAATGCGAAAGGGGATGCAGAAAGTGACATTTTATCATGAATATGTTATAATAAAGTTCCCATGGGACCATAGACATTGTCATTTAACGGCGCGTAACGCCGCGAAGCGGAGCTAAGCATGTTGCATTGGAAAGTAATCCATTATTCCAGATACATACCTAGTTAGCTTGCAAATACATACGTTTTTCGTTTATCAGGTCTAACGGTCGGAAATAACTTTGTTGTCTAGTCGCGCTCGTCCCATTTATCTATAGAACCTTATCAAACAATGAGTCATCTAAGCACTATTTGCGGTTCTCTCACGGAAAGCTCTTCACTGGAGATTCGAGTAAATAATTCAGTGAGTCGCTCCGAGAATTTACATCAAATTGTCGCTCTTGGCATTTATGCTGCCCCACTTTGAATGATGTAATTGTTACATTCTATTGCATTTGTAATATCTTGGAACCTTTTACGTTTCTTTCAGAGTACCTAACACGTTCATCCTTACACACTTTATTATGACATGACAGCTAAGTAGCTGTCAAGTTAATGAAGATGGATGCGTGTAGATAGACCGCTGACAAGAACGAACGTTTCGATGTACTGTACTTAGGTACGTCGCAGTAATATTCCCGCTATACATACGTATAGCGGGAATTCCCTTTTCCCTATTTCCTTTCCCTATTCCCGCTATATATGTATGTAGGTATTAATACATTCTTTGCTTGGTAATTTAATGGGGATGTGTATTGTATGTATTATAATAATTGGTGGTCTGCGGCTCTAGATAAAATCCTATCGCGTTATTTATTATAGATCTTTTAAAAATTTTATGTTTTTACGTTCACGCTTTGCGGTAATGTCAGCCACTGGACTATTATAAGTTTAAGCATTTATACTCTTACCACTAGAGCCTTAAACGTTTTTGAGAAGAAGGAAATATGTGTATATATTAGGGGTAGGCAGAGGTGTATAGTAAGTATCCACACTTTCCGCCAGAGATATATTTTTGGTGCCAATGTTACAGATGGCAAGTCCATCGCCATTTCTCTAGCAAGACTATAAGTACGTCTTTGAATTTCTTCTCAGACGTATGCAGGTTTCATCTCGATGTTTTCCTTCACCGTAAAACTCGTGGTGTGAATAATCACCGTACTTAAGTTTTCTTAAAACTCATTGGTACAGTCGGGATTCAAACTTGCGATCTTTGAGTCGCAGTCTCTACTCGAACCACTCGGCCACCACGGCTAGGAGAATGAAATGGTTAAACATTATAATTATATTTAGCAAAGCAATGCTTATAAATTATATGTATACAATAGCCGCTGTGTTATAAGAATAAAATATCGTGTATTGGAATTAAATGACGCTTTTCGAGATAGTAGGTACGTGTTTATGGACAATGATGCTTATTACGGAGACGGATAGTTCCCTCAGCCCGTCGATACCCGAATGTATAACAAGTAGGTATTATCGATATCAAACCTTGTAAATAAAACACTTAGTAAAAGTACTAATTGTACCGCTTAGTCAGTCTTGTATTGATGGGTCTTGATGCCCACAAGCTTATTAAACGCTACAATGTCTCAAACAATGCGTAGCACTGTTAGGTAGATACTATTGTCAACAAAAGTAGCGTATCCAGATGGCATTCGCCCCCAATTTAAATACAAATGCCCTGATTTAAATACAAATATGTATAGTTTTTTCACGTATCCTCTAAGTATCAAGACGTGCAAATAGAGTAGTGAATGGTACCAATTAGCATCGGAGAAGTTCGCTGAACGAAAAGCCCGTCAGGCTATTTTTGCAGTGAAATATGAGGTGGTTCTGCTATTAAAGAACGTCAGTTTACTTATATGGACTTCAAAATAATTAAAAAAGAAAATTTTACATAAATACGGTTCTGAGAACATCGTAATGGTATGAGATTCACGTGATTATTCTAAGGAATTCGACAAAATTAAGCAGGGGTCACAGCGCTTGCTTCCACCACTATTTTTGGTTCACCTTCATCGTGTTGCGTTCGTGGAATTGAAACAAACAAAAGATTTGGTTTATACTCACTTGTAAGGATCTTGAAGTTCCTCTGTTACGAAATTAAGATAATTCCAGCCTCCGAAAGCAAACAGGCCCGAGTAGAAGGCTAGGGCTATGTTCCCGGCACTGTAGTTACCGTCAAACGCGTTCTCAAAGTTTTCCGTGTGACCTGGAGAAAGTAGTGTAATGGAGATAGTGAGAAGGAAAGTACACGCAAAGAATATTAAAATGTAACGGATCGTAGATCATATTGGTAATAGTCGAGGATCAGTGAAAAATTGTATCTTCCTTGATTATAAACTTTACAGAAAAATACCTCCTTTCGTCGCTCACTCTGCTCACTGAGCTCACTGAGCCGGTGTCGAGTCATATTAAGAACGTATTAATTTTCATAAGCATCATCGATACGCTCACCTGCCTATTAAGATAGTAACCTATGTCATAATAAACAAAATAAATTATAGGTATTAACTCACCCATGAAAATATAACAAATTCCTGAGATAATGATGACGACTAGCGCCAACAGCTTAGACATTGTGAAGATGTCCTGAATCCGCATCGTCCATCGCACGCTGATGCAATTGATTGCGGTCAAAATACCTGGACAATTAAAGGCACTTGAATTATTTGCTTACTAAGGTCGTTCTACTTTCATACTTATCCAATTTTACATGGAACTACCGATACATTAAACGTTGGAGTAAATACACTTGAGTCTTCACTTTTTCTCACACATACATAATGTTTTTGTGTGAAAAAAAAGAGAAGCACAATCAGAATGTCTTAAATAAGATGACTTCCTCTTGTATATATTCGTAAACCTCTGGTATATATATTTATATGACCGACATTCGAATGGTACATAATAATCGTAAGTAGGTACTTTCTTTCAATAACTATAAATTAAGATAAATTAACCGTGAAACCAACTTTGTAATTGTGAAACATCGTATCTATATAAAAAAAACACAATTAGCTCATTCAAAATTACAAGGCTGGTAGATAAACTAATCTATTATAATCTATCACCACATTGACAAACTCAGAAAACAAGATAAAATTTCGTTACATTATATCCGGATCTTAAACAATTTGTATGACACTAATAATATGTTAGGTACCTACCTACCTAGGTAAAAAAGCCGTGGTGGCCGAGTGGTTTGAGCAGTTGCCTGCGACACAAAGGTCGCAAGTTCGAATCCCGACTGTACCAATGAGTTTTTCTGAACTTAAGTACAGTGATTAGTCACACCACGAGCTGAACGGTGAAGGAAAACATCGAGAGGAAACCTACATACGTCTGAGAAGAAATTCAAAGGCGTATGTATAGTCGTGCTTGAGTAACGGCGATGGACTCGCCATCTGTCACGTCGGCACCTAATATACCTCTGGCGAAAAGTGGGTGTGGGTATTACTTATACACCTCTGCCTACCCCTTCGGGGACCCTTGTGAGAAGGCGTGAGTATATATTATTATATACTTATTACCTACCTACCACATTAACACGATTGCTTCGTTCATATCAAATGACGAGATATCATACAACTCGCAATTTTAATATACAGAGTGAACAGACCAATTCATTCATATTTGGGAGAGCGACGGTCGTTGTTTCGATTTTGGGGTATTCACAATTAAAGTGTATTGCTATGTAACTTATAAATACGATTCGATAAAGACAGGTCTACAATTAAATATCTTCAAATAAGCTACGCTTGATTATTTCAGCTTAGGGGGCGTTCATAAATTAAGTGAGGCAACTTTTTGACCCCCTCTCCCCCCTTGGTAAGATTTCATTAGATTTTCCACAACAATAATCTCACGCGACATTCTTCAAAATGTATGTTTTGGCTGTAAACGTGTTAGATAAATGCGAAAAAAACACTACTCGTCTATCATCATCGTCATAAAATTTAATAACAAGATTAAACAAAAATTTCGGAATATTTATTCTAATCTGTTCATTCTAGAAGTAATAAAAAAACGACACAAACACGACATTTTACACCGTGATTTTTGCTAAGACCCCCTCCCCCTGAAAGATTTAGCTTGATCCCCCCCCCCCCCCTAGAACACCTCACGTACTTACTGAACGCCTCCTTAGTTAACTAAAATAAGCCAATTTTTTTTTACCATCCGTCTTTTATAGTTCGGGATAATCTTCACCAGTACTGATCCGATTTTGATATATGACAATTATTTTTCTTTTTTTGGATAGCCCATTTACCTAGGATGGTTGCTATAACAATATACGAACAATAACAAGAATTGTTAAGACTACAGTTTGCTAAGTAAGTGGCTCTTAATTTACAACATTTTGTGTAGGCAATATAGTCACTTACGTGACTATTACAATGCGGTTAAATAATTGAAGACCTGCTACCAAATCCAATAAATACTCCTCATCCCTTCATTTATTTTTTTGCAGTCGGATTTACGTGACGAAGAGACCAACAGATTCCCCACCCGTCATGATAGATCACTGTATGGACTTAGAAAGATATAATGATATGGCCATAATGGCTAATATCTAGTTAAAATACTCTGTCCAAAGCAGGCATGACTGAGATATAACTTGATAACCTTCAATAGATTGTTTGACTTGACCACAATTCAACATTATACTCGTGTATATAGAAACGCGTGTAGATAGAAACAGCAAGTACTTGAGGAAGGTCGTGAATCGATGTCATTAATCATTATTCACTACTAGTTGCGCTGTTGTTATGATCCTACAGGATCGGTGATTAATACATTTCTGGATAACAAGTAGCCGAGTAGGTGGAACACCTAGAAGGACCCATAAAGCATTTACAGATGTGTGAGAGACCCTTTATAACCCGTAATTTGATAAATCATCAGAAATTTAAGAGCTGGGCTCTTGTCGGCGTCTCTGATGCAGTCCCTTCCATTTGCTTCTGTCCACTACAACCTCCTTGACCTCCCTATACTATACTATAATATACTATACGTCATGAAATAATCATTTAGTATGATCTGACCCATGTATGTTAATCTGGGTCTTCCTCTTCCTCCCTTCCCTTCTACCTTTCCCTTTAAGAGGTTTCTAAAGAAACTATCAACTCGTATAAGGTACCAGCAGAACTCCTGATTCTTTGACTTTTTTGAGCACGTCTTCGTTTGTTACCCTTTCCGTCCAGCAGATTTTTTCCATTCTTCTCCAGCAACACTGATAAATCACTGTACGTAAAAAAATATTGGTAGGGACAGACCCTCAGGGTCCCTCAGGTCAGGGAGGTCAGGGACCCTCAGTCGACTTCTGAAACCACTGCGACACCACGGCATTAATTATATTTGTGAGATTTACAAATTTTATCCTACGGCAACAGACCAATATAAACTTAGACAAAATTGGATTATTTTACTCGATTCAGCAGCATCAACAAGTTAACTCAATACAGCCCCTTTTGAATGGAGGCTTATCTCCAGATAGAGTTGTGCGGAGCGTCTCGGGAAATTAGGTTAAGTGCCACCTTCCGCCGACTATGCGCTAGGCGGGGCGCACTGCAATCAAGCAATTATCGGATACCAATCGTTTCATAAATTCCGTCGACAACGAACATCCCTAGGGTATATCTTCGTCAGTAAGGAAACATCGAGAATAAGGCAATCAAGAAATGTATTCTAGACTAGCTGTGCCGGCGACTTCGTCCTCGTGGAATTTAACAAAAAAATATTGTTCAGTTTCCAAAATAAAAGTAGTCTAAGTTATTCCTTTTAAAATCAGCCATGTGCCAGTGAAACTCCCGTTAAAATCGGTCCAGCCATATCAGAGATTAGCCGGAATAAACAGACAGACAAAAATTGAAAAATATATTATTTTGGAATATGTACCGTGTATATACATCCATATGCATTTAGTAGTAAAAAGACACTCCAATTTTATTTTCGACGACCGTCTGGTCTAGTGGTTAGAGCTCCTGACTGCGAAACTTTAGGTCGCGGGTTCAAATCCCGCTGAGGGCAGACATTTGTGTGATGAACACGGATATTTGTACCTTAGTCTTGGATGTCCTATGTATTTAAGTATATATCTATCTATATAAGTAAATATATCGTTGTCTAGTTACCATAACACAAGCTTTGCTTAATTTGGGACTAGGTCAATTTGTTCTAAAATTAATTCTAAAAGCATATTAAACCAATATCAGAAGACACAAATTACTACTGACCTAATGCGATACTTAGATATGGCTAGTATGTAAAAGATGATCTAACCCATAATTTAGTACAGATTAAGTGATATAAAAACTTTTGGTACGTTATCTGAAGCCACAACTTTACACTACTTCTTTTACAACGTCTAGATAAGTATGTAAGCGTATGTACTTGTAACCACAGACTGGTTGATATTTACGTGTAACGTTTACCGCAGCTTCCAACTTTGTTTCAAGGTTCAAATTCCTGTGAATGAACATAATATTGCAATTTGCCAACTAGTTATTTTGTCGTTCTGTTTTCCTTAAAGCAAGGACAATCGATACTCGGACTGGTGCTGTCCCGATGTTCCCCACACACCACTTTAGATTTTGAAGTAGATCTACCAGAGTTGAGATTATCTACGAGCATCTTATCGTGCCTTCTATAAATTTTTATTCAGAACTAGTTTTTTGCATTTCTGCACTGTACGTACCATTGCCATTTTAAATAATACCAGCGCATTGTCACATACTATATATGTAACTGATCGAATATACATAATTGTATGTATGTATGTGTTGACAAAATAACTTTTCAAGAGGATCATATATCTGTGAACGCACATTGTTTGCCTACTTAAACCTATAAGGAAGTGGGCTCCTATTAGTATTCGATTGATGTAGGAAGCTGTAATAAATTCGCCGAAAATGTTAATTAAGATGTAGAAATCATTGTCGTACGAACTAAGGTCTATATATATTCGATTTTGTGCTGCGTTTTATGGCCGTGAGTAACCGTAAGCGCTTACCACCCGGCATGATTGCAAAATATAACATTGTTGTTGTGTTTTCTCGTGAAAACGGCTAGTGATCAGAAATAACAGTCACAACAGTTAGAAGTAACAGGTTATGTAGAGTTCTAAAATAACTGATTCGTACAGATCTTTTACATCTCAAGAACCTGCTCAATATAAGTCACTTTAGGGGTATTCACGCAATCACAAAAGCTGTGTAAGTACTACCCACACACCCACCTTCTACTAAATATTGTATAGGGTATGGACCAAATAATTATGAATTTCATCGTGAGTTACGATAACATAAACAACAAAATCCGAATTACATATGCTTATAATCCTTTACAAAGATACGAGTAATAAAGTCCTCAAGATCCAGTCCAAATAATCGGCAGCTAACGACCCATGAAGATAGTATATATCCTTTGAAATCCAACAGTTCTATGACTACGACAGTATTTAAATTTCTTCTCAGACGTATGCAGGTTTCCTCTCGATGTTTTCCTTCACCGCAAAGCTCGTGGTGTGACTAATCACTGTACTTAAGTTCAGAAAAAACTCATTGGTACAGTCGGGATTCGAACTTGCGACCTTTGCGTCGCAGGCAACTGCTCGAACCACTCGGCCACCACGGCTTTACCATAAGTTATATAAGTTTTAACCAACCCACTAGGACAAGTGACATTTAGAAAATGATCCTACAGAGCTGCAACAAGTGGCTTGATAGTCGAGTGGTCAATGGCCCCCCTCGGAGTGTAGTATTTGTAACTACCATGCTTTTGGATATTCTACGTATTTGTATAAAATGTTGTATGCATAGTTTCACTAGTTTAACAAGAAGTAAAGGTCACCAATCCATGTAAGAGTCGGCCCAAGCAGTACTGGTTCAGTACATAGCACAAAGTCAGCCCTAAATAAAATGGACCAGTCCAACCCAGCTCCCTAGCTAACGAAACAACAACGCTCTAAGCCGAGGTCGTCTGAGGTCGAGACCCCACAGGGGGCGTCTTTAGCTGTATGCATAGCACCTAACAAATACAAGGCAGAAGGCTTCAGGTCTCGCAGATTTGACATGAGGAGAGAAGTTTTAACTGACGTTACTATCAGTATCAGGGTCATTAAAAGACGTGGTGTTATCATCATTATTCAAGAGGGCAAAGGGAGTTACAGACGAGCCATACATCCGACCCTTTCGCATTCTTGAACAATGATAGCAACACGTCATAGTCGGTTCCCTTGTCACAAGTACTGACGAATCTATTACTTCCGCATTACAAGTGAGTAATAAGATCAACTTTAAGAATGACCGCAGATGTAAGAGCATACGAAAAGAACACAATCAGACGTTTTATTTTCAGTTTTGCTGTTTCTAATCAGGCTATTGTTCCGAATGTTGATTTGGAGGTTCCCACGCTATATTAAGTATACAGGAAGCTGACTTGTTGTAATTTTCTCCCGTCAATGCTTTTTCAAAGCAGTTTTCCACTTTTCTTATAATTAAATACTTCGCCTTAAGTTTTACAACTTTTATTCATAGTCATTACAATGCGCATGAACATAATTGAGTCAAGGGCAAGGGCAAGTTATTTAAGAATCTATAATATTAAATGGACCCACGGACACAGGTTTTTGTTACGTATAATTTCGTTCAGATACCTACTCTTTATGTAATTGCGATCATTACTCAAGAGAGCGAAAGTGACAGATTGAGAAGCGTCATATATGTACCTATGGATATTTGTCCAGATTTTCTACAATTATGATAGCAATAGCACTTGGTGATACGGCCCCAGTTAAGTAAATAAAATAAATAAAGAGAAGTTCTGTTATTGTAAGTCAATGGCCCGATAAGAAATAATTATGAATGATGAAATAACTTATCCTTTGCACAAAATAAATGTATCTTTCTCGTCTCGAGGTTAACTACCCCAGTAAACAACAAAATCTCTCAATCTCGTACTCACTAAAGTGATACTATAAGCGGTCACCGCAGCCTCTGGATTCAAGGTATATTTCACATAAAATGGATATGTACCTACTAAAACACTAACCATCTTGAATTACGTTAGAAATTGAATTACGGATAAAGGGGCCCTTCTAAGTCATATTATTGCCTTCGTTTATCAAGAGTTGAAAAGGGAAGAGTTCATGACGTCGATAAATCGGGTGTCTCATTTTAAATAATAAAGCAAAAGCGCGTAATGTTAAAGCTCTAGGTTATGTACTGATTGAGTGCGAGTACTTCAATTAAGGTACCTCAATTACACAAAATATGTTATATACAGTGCAAATAATGAGAGATAGGCCTCAGTTTCGAATAGCATTATGAATCATGGATAATCCATAGGGATACCACAGTTTTGCAACTGAGTGTCAATAATTCGTTATAACAGGATTTGAAACTTTCACATTCTGCTTTTGTTTTCCATTTAACAGTATCGCTTATTGTATGATAGGTACATCATATTTCAGACAATCCTTAATTTTAATAAACACTATATTATAACTTAAATTTAATACACTCCGCGATGTTAAAATCCTCTTGTCTATGGATCCCACGAGACCAGTGATTCTTTTGCCATAGAAGCTTTCACTTTACTAAATTTCATCCACATCTGTTCAGTATTTAAGCTAGTAGGAGTCACTCTGTGACACATAAACACAAACATCCACTTTTATTATGGTAGTGTGATATTTTTATCAAGAAGGGAAGAATTCCCAGTTGAGCGACAGTTTTTTGGTAGCCGATGAATTAAGCTATAAACATTGTAGACATTATCTTCAAAATGAACAAAAGGATCACAGACAACAAAAAACAACAGATCGCTGGGTTTACTTCAAAACTCCTTCAAACTACTTATGAGTCTCCTCTTTTATTGTGGCAATACTTGGATACTTACACAAACAAACTGCAGCTAATAGTCTGACAGCGTATTCGGGTGGTTCACACTCTGGGAAGAATGGCTTCACGACATAGTTCCCAAAGGTTAAGGCCACGATGGCCTGTGTTGTGGGCCTGATGATGAGCAACGCGATCCACAGCCTAAGGAACGCAGGTAGGGGCCCAAACGCCGTGTAGATGTAGGCATAGTCCCCTCCAGACCTGGTTATTGAGGTGCCCAACTCTGCATAACACAGAGCACCCAGTGTGGACAGCACGCCACAGACTAGCCATATTATCAACGAAGTCGCCACCGATCTGAAACAATTGAATCCCTTATTTATTCATGCACATTGATGCTGCAACAAGGGCATATAAGAGGTAGACGTAACATTACTAATATAAGATTTCGACCAACCTTTCCAACTATTGGTCGCTCTTAGAACCTACTCGAAATCGGGAGGTTGAATGAAAAGCCTGATCAATATGTATGCAGCGAGTGTCTAAGAGCTCAAGAAGAGTTTAGCTCTAACTGCACAACATACAGCATACAGGAATCGGTGTGACGGTATGTATTCTTCATTTATATGTAGGTAAGTATGCGTGTAAGCTTGTTATATGGGCAGCCGAACTATTTTAATTTATAGATTGGGCATAGTTGTAACAAACTAGTTTACAATATTCTAATATCATAACTAATGAAAAGAAACCAGAATATATTTCATACTACTGATTAGGACGCTCTAATAACGTATATCGTTATTTCGCACGGGCCCCCGATAAATCCTTTATCAAAGGTCACATTATTATCACGCTGTTATGTCAATGTCAGTAACCGCTGCATGATCCTGAACTATTCATCAAAACATGCGAAGTCGGTTTGAAGGAGTAACGACTTGCCATTATCGCGTTCAAAAACATCTGACAATATTAAACGGATATTTTACTTATAAAAGTTTTGATCGGAACTTATGCTGGCAGAATATCCAGTTTGTAGATCCCGTAAGCCGTTACTCTTGGTACCGGTTACAGAAAGGCCTCGCAATACCATTATCTGGGTCCTTAGCTGGAAAACTCATATACGCGTATGTCTTTTAATGGTGAGTAGTATAAAGCACCTACTTAAATGTGACAAAAATATCCTGCTCTATACGGGGGATACTGCACCATCAGGTCCAGGTACTCAGTCCCTTTAGTATGGTAATAATACATACATACATATCATCACGCCAAGTCCCTAACGGGGTAGGCAGAGAGTATAGAGCGCCAGTTCTCTCTAGACTTACATACCTCTTTAGCTTCGTCCACATTCATCAGTCTCTTCATACATGCTCGTCGGTTTCGAGTACTCTTAACGTTCCGTCCTTCAGAGTCCGATCTATTTGATCCAGGTAGTTGGAACGTGGCCTTCCTCTGCCTCTTCTTGCACACACTTTTGCTTTGTATATCTGTTTCGTCAATCTTTCTTCACTCATCCTTTCTATGTGTCCAAACCAACGTAACATGCCTTTCTTCATCTTTACAATCACGCCCTCATTCACGCCAGTTGATTTGCGAATCTCTTCATTGCGGATTCGATCTAATATCGTTACGCCGCACATTTTTCGAAGAGATCGCATCTCGACTGCATTCAAGCTATTTTCATACTTCCTCTGACATACCCAGGATTCGCTGCCATACAATAAGGTAGGTACCAATATCGCGTTGTGGACAGCAACTCGAGCATTCTTGCTCAGACTTTTACTGCCCATCAACGCCGACATGGCTCCATTCACCTTATTTCCGGCAGTTACCCTTCTTTCAATATCTTTTTCATACTTTCCATCTCGTGTAAACATGCTTCCAAGATATACAAATTCATTCACTTGCTCTAGAATTTGCCCATTTACCGATATAGCACACTCGGTCACTTGTTCATCTCTTTCGAATACCAGAACCTTAGTCTTGCCAGCGTTTAGCGGTAATAATACATGGCGATATTTCCACACAAAAGTACAATCCGAAAGTCAGCAAAGCTTGAACTATGGGATCTAGATAACGATATGCATTACACAATATGTACCTAATATTAGCATTGTCTATATGTCATATGTAGATATAGACAATGCTAATATTCGTGTTTATTACAAAAGTATTCGCCTCTAGCGAGAATCGAACACAAGACTAGCCCTCTATCCACTAGACAAAACACCCGGTCGCTAGCATACGGTCGATAGCGACTATCGATACCAAATTTAACGGTATAGACCCATGCTACAGGCCCTTTACCGTTAAATATCGGAAAAGCTTTGCCATAGTTATTAATGAGTGCGTAAAGGATAGATATACAAAAGTTCATCTGTCTTGTAATATGATCGCTTTTAATATTCCTATTCGCTCTTAACTGGCCAAACTTGGACAATATACCTTCGCCAAACCGGTCTGGCGACTAGACTTTTTTCAATCATGAAATGCTTTATTGTTTCGTTTATCATTCATACATTCAGCAACCTTGGCCCTGTTGCTACGTTGGAGTCGTTGGGCCAATGTCAAAGTGCGTTCACCATTCTATTCCTGTGCCGTTTGGTATCTACATAGGTACCGGGTTCTACGTACAATACACACATATAGCCTTAGAAACACAGAAATAAAGCTTAGTATGTAAATATACATATTAAGAATGTGCTAAGTGAACCGGAAAATTACAACATACGCTCGTCTTCCATACATGTGGAATGCAGAATGTCTAGTTCACGAACGTACTCTATTTACTGCGGTAGTACAGTAGAGTGACAGTTTATAAACGCACATACACGTAGGCCCTAAACATTATATTATTTATCATTATGATTGCAATAGTACATCGTGGTAAGACCCTAATAATTATGGTAATCATTGTAGGAGGAAACTTGGAATGTCTACATTTACTAATATGATAACTAATACGATAAAGAGGAACGAATTTACCGTTTGTTAAATTGATTGTAATGTAATTCTTTCACCTTTTTATTAATAATATTTTATTCGAAAAATATATATCATAATATCATTAAATGCTCACGTTCGGCAATTATCATCTTATCTCAGCGCCAGTTCTCTCTAGACTTACATACCTCTTTAGCTTCGTCCACATTCATGAGTCTCTTCATCGGACGCTCAAGGACGGGAACATCAAGAGTACTCGAAACCGACGAGCACTATATAAAGAACATTTTATAAGTTATCTCATCAAAATCAATGATGAGATAACACAGCGTGTGATAATATACGAACGGACACACATGCGGAATTGATTCCTTATATAATAACGGAACCCTAAACTGTCAATTGACACATTTGACACTATATTTCATTTTGCATTGGCCACATGTGAAGCGAAATCAGACACCAACACAATTACACACACGTACACTCACGTACATGTGTTGCCTTCATAGATATGACCGTGAAATAACATCAAATTCCAAATCTTCCAAGGAATTTATAAGAAGGTTCTTTTAGGTTTTTCGTATCACCTGAGTTATTTAATCGTCTGCTTTGCCATGCCATTATAATTATGTATCCACACTATGGCCTAAATATTTAAGTAGATGAAAATATTTAAAAGCAACGGTTTGCTCACCACAACTCCGTCACACGTGGTCACACTTCATTAGGCTTTAGAAAGGGAACTTTTACCAAGCCCTTCGAAAGTTGAGAAAAGGTCCGATGTAGAGCAGTAATTTCTACTCAATATCATTTACTACAATAATGATGTAACGCTATTTCAAATATGGATTAAGTAATTTCTTTTTAATTTTATTTAGATTGATAATGAGTGTATACAGAGTATCTTAGCAGTGTCATATACATTTGAATTGCGAAATTTTAACTATGCCCTACGATTACCTACTACAAATTAGCTGTACTAGCAGACTCGCCCGTTCTTAAATGAAAATATATCAGATCTTTTATGAGTTTTATTGAGTGAACTTCAGCATATAGAAATGTACATACCTAACATATTTTTAGTCATCCGCTCGACCGCACTATCACTTCGTATTTTAACTGAAATGCCTTCTAATATTAGGCTATCAGAACCAAACAAATGTATTTTTCAAATCCGACTAGTAGTTGGAATGATTAGGGCGTTCAAACTCGATAGCTTTACTTATTAAATTAACCATAGCTTCCTAATATCCTACTTAGGTAAGGCGATATTCAAAATGTATGTCAGATTATGTTTATATCGACCGAAAGAAACCCCAATCTACAGACATTATAAATACAGTAACAACATTTTTAATGGTCTAGAGTACACGAAACGAAAGGCGGGAAATTGAGAAGTTTGGTAAGCTTACCCAGTGTACAAGAAAACTCCTGTTGGCGATATAAAAATACCGGAACCAATAATGGTCCCAATAATTATTCCGACTCCATTGAACAGTGTTATTTTACGTTTTAAAACCACTTTCCCATCACCCAATTGAGATTCTTCACCCATTCCGCAAAAAAATCAATCGTTGACACCGGCAAACGCGACGCACGTGGAGGATTCGCGCGGATTTGTCGCGATACTGCACGCACGGTATCATACAAGCATCGGACACACTCGATGCCGCGGAATAACTTACGCGACTGAATCACTTTCAGTTACCATTTTTAATAATCCTCGAAACTGGAATACGCGCACTGTTGGTGACGTCAGGTGTTAATAGGAACCGAGCCAGCCAAGCGCTTCAAACAGCCGCTAGAGCGCATGTGATCGCACCACGCTCAACTTGTAGCGTAGAACCCTCGCGGGCAGTTTGTTTGTCGTGTCATGGGCTGGCCACCACAGCGCATGAACCTAACAGAGATAGCACTATCGCCCCTCGCTTACATCCGACAGAGACAGCTAATGGTTGCCTAAATCAAAACGTGGGACACAGCGGAATTGAACTGATGCAATAAGTACAAAGACATTGCATAAAACAGTAAGTATCGTTATAAGTATACATATTTTCCTCTTTCGGTAAAATAAATACATCGTTTCATCATGTTCTTTGATGAATCAGTCAATCGATAGAATAACTTAAAAAATCGGCCGACTAATCACAGACACTTAACAAACTTGCTTAACAAACAAATAGCTACTTTAGGGGTAAAACAAAATCAAGCTAATGAATTAATAAAGTTGAGTTTATCATGGTGACCAAGTACATACTAATATTTACTAAATATGACCATAGTATGTTTAAGAGGTACCTACTCTTTGCTTATATATGCTATTTTGAAATAGATATTTCAAAATATCATAAAGAAATACAATTTAACTAGTTACATATTTCATAATAATCACAAAAGTTCGTTAGACTTCGAATTAGTTACTTCAGTGCCTGAACCATTGTGTGATTTGAGCTTATTGTACAAAAATGCGAAAGGAACATATTTAAAGGTAAATATATCTATGTCAAAATACATATATCAAAATTATTCATTCTTGATTTATGATGGCAAAAGCACGTAATGGTGAGGTCTCCAGGTAATAAATAGGTAGGTCAACATTTCACTACTGCTGAATAAAATAGAGTTGGTAGCTGATACATTAAAAAAAATATTGAATTTTAAGAACTTAGCTACACTGAAAAGAGTCTAAATAAGGGGCACCTGCGAAATATTAGGTGGCAAAACCCTTAAACCTGTCCTAAAACCAGATGTTTGGCAACCCTAGTTCTTAGCGATTTCTTAGCACAAGGTATTGATATTTAACAACTGAGGTATCAACACATAAACAGTCGAATAAGTTGATTTGTGCCCCTTTTGTTTTTAGCTGAATCAGTTTTGAGGAACCTTATGATTGTGTAACAGTGTGCTTACGGCAGTGGCGTAGCTACCGGAGGACTAGACGGGGTAGTGCCCCGGGGCCCCCAAGCTCAGGGATTTTGCTGGGAAGCTGAAAATTTTTCCCACATTCGCAATATAAATAAACCAAATAAAATGCGATTTTAATAATGGCAACATTTTTTTAATTTATTCATTAATATAAGTTATAGTTTGCATTTGGTTTTTAATTTTATTATGGAGTCGACTGTATTACGACGTATCTAGAGTAAGACGAATATGGAGTACTTACATGAAATTCGACTCGAAAGTCAACGAATACGGGACAAACGATTTTAAATAGTTTAATTGGGGCCCTAGAACCGTTGGTTACCTAACTACGCCACTGGCTTACGGTAATTAGCACACCATGTATGACTGATGGTGAAGCAGGATATTAGTGTCCCTAGCTCCGGTTCGATTAAACATCAACATATATGATACACACATTTAGTTCCTCGTACCTGTAATATTATTTTAAAGTTCATAATATAATTTACATCGATATATCTAAGTATCTTTGTCAATGGTTATAGGTAGTAGGTACAGACACAAAGAGATGAGGTTATTTAAAAAGCAATCGTTCAAATCGATCTGACATTCAAGGATGCGAGTACAAGTACTTGAAACCAATGAGTACGTAAGACTGCTGAATGTGGATGAAGCAATAGACTAAGTCCTCTATTTCTTACCGCGTGTGGGATTCCGCGTGATATGTATGTAATTAAACAAAAAGTGCGTAATATAACCACTTAGTTTTCATCAATACTGTGTCAGGTATCTTCAATAGATTTACAGTACAAAATTAGCAATTGATGTCGGCCATTAGCAATTGCTGTCAGCAATTAGCAATAGCCGCGTAAAATTAACAATTGCTAGGAGTTCTGGTACCAGCTATTAACAACCAAATTATACTTATGCTATGACACCAGCCTATTCTCTATATATATGTATATGATGATCTTCGTCCAAGCGTTATAAGCATAACCGGTGTCTTAATATATGTATAAGTACTTTTCCTCACCCATGTAGGTACAACTTTGTCAAATATGAAACATGATCTAGTCCGAAAACTAGAATCTGACAATAGGCAGTTAGCCTATCCCCAAGATTATTTTTAATTAATTAAATGGAAAGTAAAAATACTTACAACAATAATACTATCTAAGATATCTAAGCACATTTTAACAATCAAAGTGTAAAAATGTAGTACAGGTATAAAGCATATGAACACAACACGAGTTACATAACCTAAATAAGTCAATGAATGCGAATGTAAACTGAAAAAAATCTGATATCCATAATTCATGACCAATCAGATACCGAAATGATGAAAGGTACCTTGGCAACAGTTATAAATATAATTAAATTGCATGGCGATATTAAATACCCCATACACATGTAAAACCTAACATGTTACATGCCTCCTATATTCATGTTTTTGAAGACATCGCGGGAGACATCCTGAAATAACACGTATTTGCAGCAACGATGCGCCCGCGCCGCGGCGCTGCCGTCGCACGCTTATCCGACGCCATTTTCACACAGTCCCCGAGCTTTCCCGGAGACAGGTAGGTACGTACCATTGTCTTTACGGTGTGTATCATTATTTATCACTTAATTCATAGACACTAACACAACTTGCTTAAAGAAATGCCGCATGAATATTTTTTCTACGAAAATGATGCCATTAGCATTTAAATTAATACCGCACAGTCAAAAACAAGAACATTGACCCTCGTGAGCACACGTAATAGTTACCATGTTTTTTGTTCCTTATGGTGTATTCTGAATTTAATATCATGTGAAGATTTAAAAAATTAAACAATGCTTCGTTTATCATTACAAGTGAAATCAAAAAGCACAATATATTCCTCAGAACTGAATCGAGGGCTAATAACATCTAAAAGTGAACCGAGGAATGTGACCGTCATGTTTCAGTTACACCAACGCACGGGTGCGGACACTTCGCATGTTACCTCTCTAACCGTTCAGTTCAATTGGATGCAATGCTGTGCCCTGCAAGACAATCTATTTATGTCATCATGTCCTTATTTTTTTAATAGATCAGTAAGCATCCCCCGCGGCGACAGCGGCGCGAGACACGAGTCGTGTCACAGCCCAGAGTTCCCCTGCACGTGCACCCGACACACGCCATAAAAGGATTACTGAAATCTGACGATACCTACCAATACATGAGCAGATGATACTCACTCAAAAGACCGACGGAGGAAAGGAGGAACATACCAGCGCGGCCATGACTAAAGAAGACAGTGGAAAACCTTCGCGGCCCGTAAGGAATAGGAGATACACACGGTTAGTAAATTAACATGACTCACAACTTTCAGTATCATTATGACAGTTTTCTTTGTGCGTCACTATTCATGTATTACAGAAAAACAATGCCTTTTATTAATAATTTCCATTCGTATATATGTTTCGGAAATATGTTTTTTTTTTAAAGTGAACGCAAATAAAACAAAGAACATAGCTTCATGCAGCTTCATAGCAGGGTGTCCAGTATCATCGAAAGACGGTGCTTGTTTATATCGTAAACATGTTCATATAAAATTTGTGGTTTCACTAATGAATACTTTCCACTTTCAGAAGAAGCCTAGTGGCAGGTCAGCGACCACAGAAGAGATTATTCACACCAGAGATAAAAAGGTACCTAAAGGACTGGTTGGTACGACGAAGAGAAAATCCTTATCCTAATCGCGAAGAGAAAAAATACTTGTCGCGAGAGACAGGACTCACTTACATACAAGTAAGCCTAAAAAAATATTCCTAAGCTTTGTTTTTTTAATGTATAAGTATCATGTTTGAGCCTATCACCCACCTAATTGGACGTGTGCCAAGAATTGCTATTTGTACATAAATAGGCACTATTTTTGTCCCTGCTGATTAACGAGTGTTTGTTCAGCTTCAGTTCATTATCGAACTATTGCAAGTTAACACTGTCACAGGATCAGTACTACGAGCATTAAAAACTATAGGTACGTTAAGGTACACTGCCTACTATCATCCTATTAATATTTTAAATGGATTTTTTTCTGAAGATGTTCGTTCGTCTTTCCCGCAAAAACTACAGAACGGATATGGATGAAATTTGGCACAGCTATAGATTATTAGCTGGATTAGAACTTAGGGTATTAATGCCAGAAAATACTCACTACTAATGAAAACTATTTTTACGTGATTAAGCCGCGGACACAGTAAGTAGGTTATGAAAATACAATTAGGTACCTACCTAGTATAAGCTCTAATGAGGTTGTTGACAATGGGCACTACTTCTTGATTCCGTTTTTTACAGGTTTGCAATTGGTTTGCTAATTGGCGGAGAAAACTCAAAAACGTTAACGCAGATCGAAACCAACAAACATGGGGTCACTTGATACGCACTTACAACGACCGGGCGCAAGGCAACGTGGAGCAATTCAGCATCTGCTCGGAAGACAGTATCTGGAGTGAGCCGGAGCTCCCCAGTCCAGATCGCGAAGCACTAGACAACGGTGCAGGATACAGTGACAGTTCCGAGAGAGGGACATACCAACAGGATTCAGACACATCTTCCATGTCGAAGGAGAAATGCGACAACTTTAACAACAACTACCCGATTGAACACGGAGGCATAGACGAAAACGGTTCAGAGAAATCTAAAAACATAACAAGCCCAATGCTTCTGAGCAAATGGCTGGAAAGTGCGGCTCGTTTTCAACCAAGTGAGAGTAACTACTTATGGTGGGCAGATGAAAGGCGACGTCGACCGGAGGCCAAAGTACTGAGCATGCCTGTGCACACTGTGTCGCGTCACGACCGAGACGAGGTGGAGGCGGCCGTCGCTCTAACGGCCCTCGCTAGCGCCGCAAGTCGTGTGACAGCGGTGCCGTGAAACTCCACAGCATTGAGCATATCCTTACCAAACCATTATGTTATCGTTTATGCAACTACCTATCGTCACGGAAACCAGATATTCAGACATTGTGCCAAGTAATATTAAAATAATGATTATTGTTAATGTTGCTCAAGTATTATTAATATGTAGTAGGTACGCAATTTAGTTTTACCTTCTCAGAATAGAAATAAGCAATATCGATTTTGATCTCTTTAAATCTAGTTTTAAGATGTAATTTGCTACCAAAGATGCGTCTATTTGAATTATATGATTTAATTAAATACTTTGACATTTTATTACTTACCTCGCTTTGAACATATACTAACGTTGTACACAATATAGATACATACATACATTCATACATGCACGTCGGTTCCGTGGACTATCAATGGTCCCATCTACATGATGGGAACACTGAGAGTTGGAATGTGGAGGAAGACCACATTCCAACTCTCAGTCTCTAGCTGTACTTCTCCACACTTTCGCATTGTATATCTGTTTCGTCAATCTATCTTCATATATCTCTACATAAAATAATCAAAATCTACCTAAGCACTAGCTAAGCACACAAATAACCATGTAATAATAGCTTAAAATAAAGCGAAATATGTTTTGACCATTTTGTAATATCTGATCTAGATGAGTGATGGTGAAGCGGGTTAGAGGGGTATACTGAGGCACAGGCAAGGGACTTACAAGTTTAAAGAGGGTGAAATATATACTCAGACTTCTCAAAAAGTATTCAAATTTGATATAGATAGTATATGCACTATACATAGACTATATTTTACCACCTCCCGAAAAGTTGTTAATTAGCTGTTTTTATGGTACCTATATATATATGTTATCTGTGTATCTTTGTTAATTATTGAATGCTTGCTTTGACCTCAATGAGATGAATTAAAGACATTTAAATCTGTACATTTCTGCAACATAACCTTTGGCATACATATTATAACTGATCTTAAATGTGTTCCACTCTGTTTTGGGTATAGAAATCTTGGAGAATTTTAAACAATATGTGATTTAAAATTTCTGAACTATATTATAATTATTTACTTAACAATATCCTTTATTTTTACTATTTAGCTCTTTGTTTCATCTTCTTTAGATGTCCCTTGCATCTCAACATGCTTATCCAGATGTGTCACCAGGGTCTGCTGACACAGGTTCAGCTGCCCAACTAGGGTGGAGCCGGCACTGTCTAGGACTGCACACAGTTGGGCCCTTGCTGCATCTATGTTAGGCATTGTACTGAACTGCAGAAGCTCAGCTTTTGACATTAATCTATCTTGAATTACTCCAGCTAGAACATATTAAGATCAGATTCATTTTACATACCAGTATCAATAACAATACCACCATGCATTAAAATTATTATTAATTTACATGCATAAATCATTAAAATTAAGTTTTATTTAATTTCTCCTCATACAATAAATCTTTATTTAAATGTACATGCTTTACTTGAACAAACAATAATACACATACTTAAATATATAAGGTAGATGTAGAGTACATTCATAAACTGAACCAGACAGCTTCTAGACTAAGCCTTTTGGCTATTAATCAAATTAAACAAAGTACTCAAATTATGTCATACTAGCTTATGCGGGCATGGAGTTCAAAAAAGTAGCTTTGAAAATTTTCCTGCTAGAATCGGTTCAGCCGCTATACAGTGAAAGAGAGTACAATATAAGAACTTTGAAATTTTCAGGATAAAAAAAAAAGTAGCCTATGTCCTATTCCTAGGTATAAGCTATCACCATTTCAACTTTCAGCCAAATCGGTTCAGCCGTTTGGCCGTGAAAGAACTGCAAACATCCAAAACATCCAAACTTGCAAACTTTCACATTTATAATATTAGTAAGATGTTAAGATGGTATAACTCACCTAAGACAACCAATTGTGGAGTCTTTTTTAGTATCTGAAACATTTTACCAGCATTTTCTGGCTGGCCAAATATGATGTCCTGGTGTGATGTGAACAAACAATTAACTGCATCATAACGGGTCCCTTTTGTGGCCATGCTAACTATTTTCTTTCCGTAGCTTCTCAAATGCATGTTGTTTTTCTTAAGGGCAGCAAACACTGGTGTTTTGTCTTCCATACTAATAGAGTTTACATGGAGAAATACAACCATTTTTGATCTATTGAACCAATCTAGGCATTCTCGGGCTAATATTCTTTCAAAAGGATTATCTATTTCTTTTGATCGTCTTTTTTCGCCTCTATCACAAAGTAGAAAATCCGGCAGTGTGTATTTTGGTGGTGCATGGGCAGGTTTTGATAAATCTAGTAAAAGTTGTCTCTCAAAGTGAGGCTTGCGTGGTTTTTGAATATTAATCTTACCACGAAACCGTTTAAATACGAGGAAAGGAGACTGTGATGGAAGTAAAGCTGAAAAATAAATAGTAATAAAAATATAACCTTAAAATCTGCGTAATGTAGTCCTACTTCACAGTATCTTCGAATAATTGAAATTACCTTTATTCATTGCGGCCATTGTCAGTAGCTGTAATGAAGAGCACTAGGTATACATTTATAAATAAAGGCCCAGATGAATTAGATAAATTAAACAATATTTTTTAGATTGAATTTCATTTGAATTGTCAATTTCTGACTGTCAAACTTGGCAAGAAAGTGAAGAAGCCGATTATTGTCAACTATCAACTTTTTATTAAATGTATGTATGATATACCACGGATACTCGCCTTTCCGTCAAGTATTTATACCAACGCAACTTCAAACAAAAAATAATATAAAAAATCAAGCCTATAAAAAAATATGTTTTTAAGACTTGAAATTTAATTTGCAACTTATAATGCAAAGTAAAATTTAAATTAGGTTTTATCGGTAATAGTGATATATTAGAGGGAATAGTATACAACGATTCATAACAAAAAAGAGCCGTGGTGGCCGTGTGGTTTTTGTTGCCTGCGACACAAAGATCGCAAGTTCGAATCCCGACTGTACCAATGAGATTTCCTGAACATAAGTAATAATAAGTCAAACCACGGTGAAGGAAAACATCGAGAGGAAACCTGCATACGTCTGAGGAAAAATTCAAAGCCATATTATGTAAAGTCGTGCTTGAGAAACGGCGATGGATTCGCCATCTGTCTGTAATAATTACCTCACCTAAAATATATCTCTGGCGGGAAGTGGGTGTGTGTCTGTGTGGGTACTACATATACACCTCTACTTACCCCTTCGGGGACCCGTGTGGGAAGGCGTGAGGATTTATTACAAAAAGAATAATATATTTTTTCATGTGAATTATGTAGGTACTTCGCTTCGCATCGCACTGACTTACAAACCATTTTATTGTCATCTTTGACAAATAGACTTTCGTACGTCAATATCACGCGTGCGAACGAGAGTAAAACTTTTAATGAGTTGGTGGAGTTATTCATACATACATTAAAGAGGTATACATTGTATATTTTTTGAAAATATTATATACTAGCTGTGCCCGCGACTTCGTCGGCGTGGACGGCATTTTTATCTTACGTAAAAAGTTTTATTTCAATAAAAAGTATCCTATGTTACTTCTAATACCTCCAAGAATATGTGTACAAAGTTTTGTGATGATCGGTTAAGTAGTTTTTACGTGAAAGCGTAACAAACAAACTTACATTCACATTTATAATATTAGTAAGGATTAGAAGATCTGGGATTAAAAGAAATAGAGTTATTTGACTTCTAGACATGAAGGAGGTTAGATTTATGTTTTTTTTAAGTCCCAACTTTTTGTAGTCTAGTTACCATAGGCTATTAAATCAGATCTTAACATTCATAAAACTTGCTTGCATTAAAGCTAAGATATGCTCATTTCAGATAATGAAGGGTCAACAGGACACGCCACCTTCATCAATAAATGGTGATGAAATCACGAACATGGATGAGGAAGGCTTTATGTATATGGAGGAAATGGAGGAACTAGATTTGGATGATGAGTACATGGAGGAAGTTACTGATCAAGAAGAAGAGGGTATAGAATTAGAACCACCGGAAGACCATGCAGAGGTAGTGTTCGGGAAACATATAGGTTCAGTGTTCTGTTGCGATATCCACCCAGAAGGAAATATTGCTGTTACTGGAGGGGAGGATGATAAAGCTTATGTTTGGGCTGTGGAGACTGGTGATGTTATAATGGACTGTGCTGGACACAAAGACTCAGTAATATTTGTTGGATTTAGCTATGATGGTGCATACTTGGCAACTGCAGATATGTCTGGTCTTATTAAAGTTTGGAACTGCAACCTAGAGGCAAATCAACAGCAGCCCTGGAATGTTGCCTTTGAGTATGAAGCTGATGACTTGACCTGGGGCTTGTGGCACACTGGTGCAAGGGTACTTGTCTTTGGAGCCACCTCTGGTGATATCTATATACTGAAAGTTCCATCTGGTGAAACAAAAGTACTGCAAGGACATAATGTTAAGGTTGAATGTGGTAAGGTGAGTTAGATTTCTGTATTTCCTTTTTTTCTTTTCATTTTTTTTCTGTTAGTCTGATTTTTTTATATATAATCATATTGTTAAACATGTCATATATATATATATATATGTATATATATATATATATATATATATACGTACATTTATCCTCACGCCTTCCCACAAGGGTCCTTGAAGGGGTAGGCAGAGGTGTATAGGTAATACCCATACACCCACTTTCCACCAGAGTTATATTAGGTGCCAACGTGACAGATGGCGAGTCCATCGCCATTACTCCAGCACTACTATACATATGCCTTTGAATTTCTTCTCAGACGTATGCAGGTTTCCTCTTGATGTTTTCCTTCATTATAAAGCTTATTTTGTGACTAATCACTATACTTTAGTTCAGACAAACTCATTAGTACTGTCAGGATTCGAACTTGCAATCTTAGTGTTGCAGGCAACTACTTGAACCACTCAGCCACCGTGGCTATTATGTATTTCATTAAACATATTATATTTTTCTTGTAGACACTAAAACTAAAAATTCTGTTTTAACAATACGCAACAGAATATTAAAAAATATTTTTTTTTTTTCTTAATAAATTTTCTATTTTGCTATATAATGAACCTTTCATTCATGTCTTACAGCTGTTCCCTGATGGAGTGCGATTGGCAGCTGGCTATGAGGATGGCGCTGTCAAAATATGGGACATGAAAACCTCTGCTATTCTTCATCAAGTACCAGCCAGTGTGCATCAAATTAGAGTTACAGCCATAGACATACAAACTGACAACAATCTTATGGCATCTATATCAACGGATGGTATTATTATTTTTTTTTTTTTTTTTATACAACTGTGTGTGGCAAACTAGTAGCAAATTAGCGTACGGCCCATCTGATGGGAAACGGTTACCGCAGCCTATTTACGCTCAAGATACTGAAGTATCACTTGCATGTTGCCACTCGGTGTATTTATTTTCAACTTTTGTCCTATATAGAATTTGGAACTATACAACCCTAGCCCGTGCCCCATTATACCAAACTTGTTTGAAGAGAGGAAAGGCAATAATGCATAGTTGATATAGATCACTAAAACAATAGATAAAATGTAATTCTTTTTTGGCGTAGTAGCTAGCACTCGCCGGGAATCCGCTAGTAGTTGTATAATAGGCCACATAACCAAACAATTGAAAGATTTATTTTAGAATCTTTGTATAGAAAAACTCTAAGAAAAAAAAATGATAGCATGGAGAGTCAATGAGTACTCGTTTATTTAAAGGATAACCATAAAAATATTATGGAAGTATTAATATTAAATTCAACTCAAATTAATTAATTCAACAAAGCAAGGTCATCTTGAATAGGTATTGAAATTATCATTGTGCACTTTACTCATCCTATAGTTAGCATTATGTTTTCGTTTAAAAGGGATTTAAATTAATCTCTGTTGTCTGTGTTGTCTGCCTGAACATGATACATAAACAATTGAATGAATTACAGTTGCCGAAAAAATATTGCAATTTTCACCCTTTAAATATTCCTATAAATATAAATTAAACTTTTTTCCGAAATTACTCCCTGGTTGGTGTACTCTCCCTACTATATTTGTTTTTTTTTTTGCAGGAAAACTAGTGTTGACTACACCAGTCAATGGCAAGATAGTTGGGCAGCTGGAAACTGAGAATGATTTAGAAACTGTTGCCTTTTCACCAGATCAACAGTTGGGATTCTTTGCACTAGGTATATTTATGATTAAAATAAAAAATATGCTTAGTATACTAAATGGATGCTTGCAACACAGCGATATTGCTTGCGCGTTGCCTGCAGGCAGGCGCGCAGGCATCCTTTCACAACCTTCTTGAAGTTTTATATTATAGGTTTAGTACTAGGTTTTACCATTAGTTGGCATCATCAGTTCTCTGCAATTTTTTCGCTAATATGTACACAAATCTGCTAGTGCTTGTAGCAGTGTAATGCACATAGTTATGTATGGATTGCCATTAGACATAGAATGTAGCATGAACTGTCCTGCAGCTATCAATGCAAAACCGTTGGTAGTGATTTTTGTAAGGTAGTGAAAATATGGGTCAAAGCTTAACCTACCCCAAGCAAAGCAGCTTTACCTGTATGCCTTTATAAATAATTGTTCATTGCGGAAGCCCTAACTTGCGCAAAACTCCAATGAGAGTGAAGTTATTTAAAAATATTGAGGAGGAAACGTGTCGTTTAATTATTTGCACGATATGGACTAAAAATATGATTGATTTCAGGAACATTAACCGGATCGGTGAGTATATGGGACACAGCTAGACAAATGGTGAGACATGTGTGCGCTAAGGACGAGGAAGGAGTAGGGGGCGTGACCAAGATGGTTTGGGTGAAGGACAGGCTGATGACGGGATGCCTTGACGGGGCCGTGCGCGTTTACGAGGGCCGCTCGGGCGAGTGCTCGCTCACCCTCACCGGCCACTGTTCGGAGGTACTCGACCTCTGCTACAACCCTCTACGCAATATCATCCTCACCACGTCAGACGATAGCACAGCGCGCATATTTAAATTCGAAAACAAGGTCAAAGAATAAATGATTTACAAAACAACTTTTATTTATCTACTGTTATTGAAATTCTGTTGTAATATTCTGGTGTGACGGTGCTTTAACTAAGACGTATACATCTGGCATTTATTAAGTAATACTATTATTGTATTTGTTATACAGACGTATAACAAATATGTTATACGTCTTATAACATATTTGTTATACGTTATGTTATAACAAATTGTATTTGTTATAACTGCTGATATAACATACCTTACAATAGTAAGGTATGTTATATCAGCAGTTTATTATTAAATTATACAGATAATAAACATGCTATGTTGTCAGCATTGCGTTCGTTTATAAAGCAATCAAGCATTTTATTAATATTTCTTGATTGCAGGCATAGGACTAGACACTAGACATAGACACCAACATACCAAATACATTTAAATAGTAGTTTGACATATATTTTTCTGCTTTTGGTTCAGAGAAAAAACCAAAATAGCTTAGCATCAGGTTAATATCTAGTCTTACAAAAATACTAGTTTTTATATACCCACCCAGCTTCGCTTGGGTAAAAAAATAAAAACCACGGACCCAATGGCGCCACCTATCGGGTCCAATTCTGAATCTAAACCATTGTCGAATCCACCTGAAGAAATATAGAAAATTTAAGTAATTTCGGTCCAGCCGTTTAAGATTCTATAAAGGAAATACAGACAAACATTCATTTTTATATAGATAAGCATTTGTCCAGTGTAGGACAAACGTTATATATAAAATATCACTAGCGCCTGACACGTATTAGCAACAGGTTCAAAATCAAATAGAATAGAAAGTGGTCGTCGGGACCAGATGGCATCCCTTACATCATTAGGGGACTGCCATATAGTGTTGGATTTACTCCATACGTTTAAAATGAGTCTTAAGACGGTTGCGATAATACCGATGGAAGATTACAAGAGTAATCCCGGTACTAAAAAGAAGCTTAGAAAGTAAAAGAAGGGTTCAGACCCGTGATTTATCACCGCTCCCTGCAGGCCTTCACTTCATTCATCGGCCTCGTAGACTATAGAGTAGAGGATTGTAACAATAGGGGGTCTCTTCATTGTTTCACTCTGTCCTAAGTACACGTTTTTAGGGCTTCCCTTAAGGTGTCATCGAGTAAGCCTTTAACTGAATTTATACGCAAATTAGATATTATTGATCTCTCCCTTGAGTATCTTCTTACCCAAGGATATCCCAGCATACGATCCTGGCTAAACACAGCATCTGCAAGCGCCACCACTCTAGCTGCTCCAGCTGCTTCTAATGGCATTTTGTTGAGTAAAATGCAACCGACAAACTTTTAATTCACCACAATAATTAGGGTAGCTCCAGGAAACTTCACAGGACTGATTTGGTGGTAAAGGGGTCAAACAAGAGGGTATTAAATGGCAAAATTATGGCAGAACTACCCACTCAACAAAATGTCATTCGAAAACATAAGTTTTAGTTACCCTACAAAATGTATGAATGACACTTAGGATAGGTGGGAGGTTAATTGTGCCTCTGAGTGTATTTTTCGGGAATGACGGGAAATATTTCTTTGGAAATTAGCAATTACATAAAAAAACAGTAGACAATCAGCAACACGCCAAGTTCGTAACTGTAATTTGGGTGGTAAGGGTTATTGTATATACCTACCGTTTGTACCTGTATTAATAAAAATGCCGTGCCGGAATAGCTGCCTTGTATTACCTACCACTCGGCACTCTTGTCACAATTTCCACTGATGTACGGACGGACTACATATACAATATCTGCAGGAAAGGAAACATTTTATTGACAGATTGGTATCACCATTGTCTGTCATTGACCCCGCTGTGGTACAAGTAACAAATGAATTACTCATTTCCTGCTAGTGTGAAGAAACTGGCTTGTAAGGCGGTCAATGTGCTCACATAGGCCTTCATTCATCTCTAGTCCTGGCATTTATTATCGTTGTCGCTTCCTTTATTATTAACGTACTCTAAAATATATGTGCCAAATGCACACGTGGTTCATATGGATAGAGAGACAGAGATGGCAGAAACCAGTTGTACGAACTTGGCAGTGAATACACGCTGCGCCAAAAGAGATAACACAGTATGTTTTGAAAGTTAAGGTTGGATTTAGTCTGGCGGTCAATGTACAACTTATGACATTTTAACTCCGAGCCGTCTGTGTAGCAGCAGACGGTCGGCGCTCGTGGTTTAACTTGCAAAGTAGTTAAGCAGGCGCGCGTAACGTCGAACGTACTTCTCTCCGCGCCATATGGCATAGATCGCAACGATTGCATACGTACAATTCCATTTAGAAATTCTGTGAATACTAAACAATAGTGAGAGAAAATAATGTTAGTTTAATTTTAGATTTAACATACTTACAGAATATTAGTGACCGAGTGTGATGCATGATTTAACCTCGACGAATGGACGGAATTAAACCAACCTGCTGGTGAAAATTTTTTTATTATTAGTTTGCGTTATCAGTAGGCACCGTGTGTCGGCATTTGTGACCGCGACTGCGTCCATTATCAGTTGATAGGGTCCCATGGTGCCACCAACCGGGGGGCGCACGTGGTGTTTCCCGCCGCAGTCGCTGCTCAGTCTCAGTCTGCAGTGTGAACAACTAGTGTGATGCAATGTTTGCCTGACGGCGCACCATCCGCCTTTTACATTATGCCTATGCTATTGACAACAATTGTATGCGTGAAAGCGATCGATTGTTATTAACGTTTGACAAAATTGTAATTTTACTTATCTCGTGATAGGTATAATTACTGAGCGCTAATAATGGCAAAAGTGTCTGCGGTCGAGGGCCTAGCGCCCAAGGCGATGGATGTGGGTGACGGGGAAGAGTCCGGGTCGAGTGGCTCGGGTGAGGGTGTCCGGCTAAAAAAGGAGCTGAGTCTGATGAATGGTGTCGCCATCATCGTGGGCGTGATCGTGGGGTCCGGTATCTTCGTGTCGCCCAGCACAGCCCTCATCTCCGCCGGTTCAAAGGGAATGGCGCTCATTGTGTGGGTGCTTGCCGGCATGCTGTCCATGGTGGGCGCCCTTTGCTACGCCGAACTCGGTGAGTCCGCCACACATCGCTTACGCACCAATTACCATCTGCTGTTTCGTCATGATCAACTATACTTATTAGCGAATAACTCTGAAAGTTGGCCAGATTTCATTTTATCTATGCGTGCATCGTTTCTATCTATTATATATCATTACTCTCTCGCGGCTATTGTCTCTAAAATAACGTGTGTATGTGTTTAAGCTTAATATCCAATTAGTACTTTTTATTATGTCGTCGGATGCCTGCAGTCCCTGCAAATTATTTTATATTTATGTTTAAGTATAAACAGTATTTCCTCGTGATAAGTGTTACGTGATACGTAGGAACATATGTAAATATTTTCTTTAATAGCTGCATTTGTTTAAATTTGGAAAGTAAAGGTACCTACCATAGATGAAGTGTGTTATTTGGGCTCTGTCACTTGTAGTCGCCGGTGAAATTTCCAGAAAAAAACAACTGCTCCTAAAATAGACTCCCACATGTCAAACTCATGTTATACTGTAAGATTCCAGAATAATGTTGGCATCAAACATTATAATCCCTACGCTACTATCTAACCTAACCAATATTATCCATCAGATGTATTTATTTATTTATACACTAATAAGAACAAATAAATTGCGGCAATGTTTAAAAAACCTGCAGTTACAATAATAATATTTCTCCCAGACCATAGACATCAGCCACTTGGAGCCTGATTTCTAGACTGATTGATGTATTTTCACGTCTTCCAAGAAGAGTCCCCGAAGGGGCAGACACACGTCTGCGTAGATAGTACCTTCCCACACACCAACTTTTCGTATTTCGCGCAAAAATAAACGCGCTATCTAATGCAAAAATATTCAGCATAAGATAATGCGTTTATTGAGAAAGGCTGTAGTATCGTACCATACGATACTTCCCATTAGGGAGGGGAATTTCCTTTATATGTAATCTAATCATCTAAATCATCATCTTAATATAATCACACAGTAATTTTCAAACAATATTCGCAAATTTCCCCAACCATATTTTAAGACCGGCTAAAATCAGTTTTCAAACCTTAGACTGGACTGAACCCTTTCTGATGATGAAACATTAAGCTACAGACTTCGAACGATCTTGCTTAATTTTGCATATCAAGGGAGCTCTTGGGTCGAGCTCCAAAAACCCGTAATCCAAACTCAGCCTTCCATGTTGTTGTTCGAAAAATTTTAATATAAGTCTGACGATGATGTGAAATTCTGATATATGCGTTATATAACTTATCAAACGCTCATATATATGTCTATAATACATAGACATGTAGGTATTGGATATTGGTAATATTAACAAACATACACGTTGAATCACGTGCTTCACGTTGCAACCTGTGCAGAGCTTCCCTAATACACAAATTCATTACTTACCTAAGTACTTTAGCTAATCCATACTAATATTGTAAAACCCAAAGTAACTGACTGCTACGTTTTCACGCCAAATAAATTTGAATCTGAATTTGAAATTTGAAAAAAGAATTTGGATCTTTGACATTGCATTGGATGAAATAGGTAGTGAAACTATATGAGGACCAGTCATTTCTAAATACTAATTCCACGCAACGTATATAGATAGTGTAATAACAACCCCTCGTGTTGAACCATTATTTTATATTGCAATCCCCACACAACACATGCATTTAATCATATAAAGTGAGTTATAAATGCACTCGGAAGCGTGGGTTGTTCTAGACGTGCTATTGATAGACCTCGATCTAAATAATTTAGGATTGATAGATGTTGGTTTATGTCTACGTCGTTTAGAATTATTTTCTAAGTATGTACATGCATTTAACCTTTTAATCAGTCACACTTTTGGGTTATTTCTTTATGGTAATGGTAACTTACAATGCCCGTAGACAATAGTTTTGTTAAAATTAAAAAAAGGACTAAAAAACTTTTTGTGTTTTATGTGTATATTAAAAATGTTCTTAATATATATTGACTGCATATTTGTGGGCTTTTAAAAAGGAGCATTTGTTACGAATTATAACTATATCGGAACCCTGAATGAATGAGCAACTCACACTTGTCCGGCTTTAATTAAAAGATAATCTGATGTGATTATGGAGAAAAAAAGCTAAAGATATTTACGTATGTTTTAAAATATGGGTGGAATAATGTGTGACGTAAGGTTGCAAATACAATGCTAAAATGTCTGATAGAAGAAACATAAGAAGACCACCTTTTAATTTAACAAACAACCATCTAGCTAGAGTATCAAGGATAGACCAGGTGACTAGAAATTGGCGGGCAAATATGAAGAGGTTGATAAAGGTAGAGAAAGCTAAAGAGTTTTGTCAGTCTATAGAGGTCTTGCGCTTGCTCTTTCGATGTATTCGGTTTGAAGATGTGTGTATGCAAAATTTTAGTTATCAGAATACAACATACATACATATCATCACGCCGAGTCCCTAACGGGGTAGGCAGAGAGCATAGAGCGCCAGTTCTCTCTAGACTTACATACCTCTTTCGCTACGTCCAGATTCATCAGTCTCTTCATACATGCTCGTCGGTTTCGAGTACTCTTGACGTTCCCGTCCTTGAGCGTCCTATTGATTTGATCCAGGTAGTTGGAACGTGGCCTTCCTCTACCTCTTCTTGCACACACTTTTGCTTTGTATATCTGTTTCGTCAATATTTCTTCACTCATCCTTTCTATATGTCCAAACCAACGTAACATGTCTTTCTTCATCTTTACAATCACGCCCTCATTCACGCCAGTTGATTTGCGAATCTCTTCAATGCGGATTCGATCTAAGATCGTTACTCCGCACATTTTTCAAAGAGATGACATCTCAACTGCATTTAAGCTATTTTCATACCTCCTCTGACATACCCAGGATTCGCTGCCATACAATAAAGTAGGCACCAATATCGCTTTGTGGACAGCAACTCGAGCATTCTTGCTGAGACCTTTGCTGCCCATCAACGCCGACATGGCCCCATTCACCTTATTACCGGCAGTTATCCTTCTTTCAATATCTTTTTCATACTTTCCATCTCGTGTGAACATCTTGTGTGCTTCCTAGATATACAAATTCATTCACTTGCTCTAGAATTAGCCCATTTACCGAAATAACAAGCAGAATACATTTATTAGATAAAATAACGATCATACTTGTAAATCACTCTGATTATTTATTATAGGTACTATCGGTGAAGATGTTATCTATCTATACTCGCTTATCGTCGGCTACGAACATGTTTTGATGGTTTAGATATTACCACTTGATCGTGTAGATAGATCATGTATAACATTTGATATTATGAGTACATCATTTTCATTAACTACAAAGCCTAAAGGATATAAGAAATAAAAAATATATAACAACACTTTCAATATTGGCTGTGATTAAATCATGTACAAATAATTAAATCGCTTATGTATCAACATATAATAACTGACGTTTTATGATTACCAGAACTCTGTAGATATAGATAAATGACAATAAATAATAGTAAAAACCGTATATATGTATAACTTTCGGGTTTAATTGTTACTATGTTCACAATCTTTCAGAATTCTGTTCTCGACAAAAATCACCAAATTTAACATTTATTTAGTTTAATTGTCGCTTGACGTCATCTCAAAATTCCGGATGCTACTTTAAATAATATCTAAGTAAATAATCACCTGGTTACTATCTAATTACTGGTGTGCAATCTCAATGTAAACTATGAAGAATTGTGTTAGTTTTGTGTCAAAGCGCTTACCGCTGCAGTCATGTGGTCGCTTGCGACAATATTGATTTTACTTTCGCACTACCGACCTTCTATTGATAGCTTTACAAGCAACATACTGATGAGATCCTTCCTATCACTACCAAAGTACGTTCTCGAAGTTCTTTCTGAAAGCTTTACTACTCGAAGATCAAGATTGCATATTTTAGCGGCATGCCCCCAGGGTTCCGTGTATACTTAACACTGGTTCATTTACGGCCTTATTTCCGACCCATTTTAGAGACAATAGCCTTAGGAAACTTCCCGACCTTATGTGAGGCTCGAGAAGTGTACAGACCTCATTAACAATACTTATTTCCAAGAGCCGGTGCACGTTCTTTAGTCCTACGGTCCAATCAAAAGAGAGATGCCTATAGTATAGACTCGGCTTTGTATGAGAACTATTATGGTTATCATCTTACTACATACAAAATTAATCAGGGGCATGTATGCAGGTACGATGATCCCGAAGTCGGGCGGCGACTACGCTTACATCGGCGAGGCCTTCGGTCCGCTGCCGTCGTTTTTGTATTTGTGGGTGGCGCTGTTCGTCTTGGTGCCTACCGGGAACGCCATCACCGCACTCATCTTCGCCAGGAACATTGTGAAACCGTTGTGGCCGGAGTGTACGCCGCCGGACATAGCTGTCAGCCTCATAGCCGCAGTAATCACGTGTAAGTCACTAACACGGTAATTGCATTGGTTTAATATTTATTGTGTTTGGTGAGTTTGGTGATGAGCTGGTATGATGTGATATATTTATATGTGAATAGCTTATTAGTTACATTAAGTTTTAGCGACTCTAAATGACTTAACATTTAAGGTACCTAATTCATGTACCCAATGTATTTCTTACTGTCTATCTTACACCTTACTCATAGGTTTCTGGGGAAGCGGCATGCAGTGAGGTTATACATCCTATTTCGAGCCTTAAAGACTCAGAATTTATTTCCTTTTTATAAACAATCTGTCAGTTTGCCCTGAAGGTTCCCAAAGGGAAAGGGTGAGGTGCGATTTTAGTTATAGGTAAACATTATATTGTATTGCCAAATGCAGATAGTGCCTACGCCGAGAAGAACTCGGCGTGATGATATGTGTGTGTAGATGCCAAAATAACAGATGTAGAGTCTTTGCAAGAGAGGTTTAGTTTAATAAGGGTTTGAATAAATTGCACATCAAATTGTATAGTTATTTGTCGTGTGCGATATCGCTCCGAAAGAAGAATCAATAATATTATCTCAAGAGACAAGAATTATTATGCTTAACGGAGATAACCATCCACGATTCCAACCTTATGCAGCATAACGTAGTCCCTGGCTCATACTATGAGATGCTATTGCCAATATTATTCATGTTTACGAAAGGGACATGCTAATAGACTTAATAATAATTTGTCCCTTTCGCACTCTTCAATTATCAAGGCAATAGCACTACGTGGTAAGCCCCTGAGTGTATCATCAGATGTTTACGTACCCATTGACGTTGCATATGGCACGCTTGTTGCAGTCGTAATCACAGCTTTGTTCAGAAAATTTATCGAACTGATTTTATATGAAACAAATTGTCAGCTTACTTCGAGTAATTATATTTGAAAACGCTCACTTATATACCGAACTCCTTTGCTTAAAGTCATGATCTCTATCTATGAGATCTAACTTAGTTTCGCCTTTGTGCTACTTATATGCATGTGGCAATCACGGCACCTTAATCCTTAAGGCATCATAAGGTTTTGGGACCCAGTCTACTGAACATACTATACAAATCGATCTATGATCAGTAGTTTGTATATGGTACACGGTTACATAATATTATATTATGGTAACATATATCCTTACGCCTTCCCACAAGGGTCCCCGAAGGGGTAGGCAGAGGTGTATAGGTAATACCCACACACCCACTTTCCGCCAGAGGTATATTAGGTGCCAACGTGACAGATGGCGAGTCCATTGCCGTTACTCTAGCACGACAATACATACGCCTTTGAATTTCTTCTCAGTGGTATGCAGGTTTCCTCACGATGTTTTCTTTCACCGTAAAGCTCGTGGTGTGACTAAGCACTGTACTTAAGTTCAGAAAAACTCATTGGTACAGTCGGGATTCGAACTTGCGATCTTTGTGTCGCAGGCAACTGCTCGAACCACTCAGCCACCGCGGCTTTTATGTAACATGGTGACATTATTATAAGATTTAGTATAAATTCTCATAAATTAAGTCCATATATTTTCTTGTTGCGACATCAGTTAAACGATCGAACAGATTTAGTTGTTATGCAGAATTAATGTCTACTTAAAACGCAACATTATCATGTTTCTTTGATTTGATCTTGTGTAAGATGAAACAAGGCATGCCAAGACGGCCTGCGGCGCCGGTCTTGCGTTGTTTATTCCGCGTACATCTCCGTGCTTCATGCCATCGGCGAATACCGAGAATCATTTTACCTGAAACCTGCCAATACACTTGCATCTTAAAATTTCCAAGAATTATAATCGGTTGAGTTATAAATCGTTATTAGTGATTTATTTTTCAAAGAATCTGATGCGAGTATATTAAGAATTTGGTACTAACACGTGTGCTACGGAATTGTTTTTAGAGTATGCAAGTGACTTTGGTTCGGATTTTCGTAAGAATTTGAAATGTTACTAGGATATATAATTATTAATCTATTTTTTACAAATATGATAAAATTATTGTTTGTATATATTTGTAGGGATGTTTGTTCCTCGTTCACGCAAAAACCACTTAATGGAATTGTATGTAGTTTTGCATTACTAATGCATTCCTGGGTGTGTGTGTTAGCATAGGGTATGTTTTATTGGAGCAATTCAGATAAAATCTACTCATGAAACAAATGTAAGCTCGGAAACTGCGGGGCGGACTTGTAATTCTTGACCCCCAATGGTTATCGTACACAACCTATTTTACCGAGAAAGGCTGTTACCTAGCATTTGTCACTAATTATTGGACTTTCTAAACTAACTGGGATTGGTCAGAGCATCTATGCATCGAGACTACCGCCTAAAGAAAGCGGGTGTGTGGGTTCTACCTATACACCTTGATACGATAAATTTGAAAGTGAGTATTTGTTCCGCTGTCACATCATAATGACTGCCTATAATCATGCAATTATGCTCACACGTAACACGTAGTACATATTATGTAGATACAAACATACATATTATCACGCCGAGTCCCTAATGGGGTAGGTAGAGATAAGAGAGCTCTAGTTCCCTCTAAACTCACCGCTTCGTCCACGTTCATCAGTCTCTTCATACATCCTTGTCCGATCTATTTGATCTAGGTACGTGGTATTTCTCTGCCTCTTCTTGCACACACTTTCGCTTTGTATATCTGTTTCGTCAATCTTTCGTAGTACATAAGATCTAATATTCCGAAAAAATCTTCATTGATGCGAGCGAAGCCGCGCGCAGAAGTATGACTTAAATAATTACATATATTTAACATGAACCCTCGCGTGTACAAAATCGTAGTATTTAATGAATACAGCTAGTACATAAATTCTCCAGTACAGTGCCCCTGTGGCGAACGGGTTTCGCTCCCTTCGATATTTTTTTCTTGTCAACCAAAATTCAAGTTCTCAGAAACTGTGTTCGCATGAAGAACACTGCAAGTTTTTGTTCATTTTTAAATTGGCAGTCTGACTGGTTGATTTTCGTTGGCGAAAAATGCTGAAGGTTTCGGCGTGAAATATAATTTTATTATGAGTAGGTAGTATTGGATATTTCTCTCTTGTTACAATAACTGGACAAAAAGTTGTTTAAATAGATTTCGTAGATATTTTCTTTTACATTCTTGCTAACTCTGAACTAGAAAAATATTATTAATTACCCACAGTATTACATTATTTTATTATATACATACGTACGTATACATTTCACGAGACTTTTGTGTTAGTTTGCTTACATATTCAGGTACGCCACGTATTTTGAAAAAGAAAGTAGTTTTATGTTGCTTCTCAACAAGAACCAAGAGTTCTGGTTAGTGAATGAAGAAAAAGAGATCTGTAAGTAGGTAGAGGAATGGCATTATATTTATGTTTATTAAGTGGGGGTAAAACCGCAGACGTGTGGAAGCTTTTGAGATGTGGTGCTGGAGGAGAATGTTACGGATCCCATGGACGGCGAAGCGGACGAACGCTTCTATACTCAAGGAACTCAAAGTCACTACCAGGCTCTCCTCTATCTGTCTCCAACGGGTGCTTGAGTATTTCGGTCATATAGCCCGAAAAAGTAGTGATAATTTAGAAAAAAATATTATAACTGGCAAGATTGAGGGTAAAAGGCCACGAGGGCGAAGCCCGATACGGTGGTCCGATCAAATTCGCACCACTCGATACCAGAGTCCAAGATGCGATACGCGCTGCTGAGAATAAATCCCGATGGCGCAACACTATCAAAGAAATAGTGATTCATAGGGGAGGTCACGACCCTCAGCATTGAGGAAAACGACGCGAGGAGGATTAAGTGGGGGACTCAGCATGATGATAAATACCTACCTAGTACATACTCGAAACCGTCGAGCATGTATGAAGAGACTGATGAATGTGGACGAAGGAATAGACGTCTGCCTACCCCGTTAGGAACCTATCTTCATGGATCATAAGGCCCTCATCTAAAGGAAAGACTGACGATAATGTCACTCTCCTGTTTGTATATGTCATTGTAAACGGAGTGTTTGAGGCCTCTGCCTTTCGATAGGGCAACTGTGACCGCGTCTTTATAACCCCGCATTGGTAGGTATTGTGCGCGCGGCCGCCGCGCTGATTGCGGCTGACAGGATAATGAGGCCTTCCTCCCGCATGGCTCGCACTGACATACACTTGCGCGGAATTACTTCTCAGGACACACACACTGCCTAAGGGCCATAACGAGATTTCTGGTATTGCATAATTAAGCTCGCTTGTTATTACTGCGGTATTTTCAGCAATACATCAAATAATTGGTTTCTTTACCGTCGCAGCAATCTTTGCTTGCTAGGAAAGTAAAGTATTTAGTAAGTAGGCATAATCAGTACAGTAGTTATAGGCTAGATGTAAAGCACCGTCCATCTCTAGATTTTCAGATCTCTTCAGATCCTTGATTTTCTGATCGTTAATAATGAATCCGGGTAGTTAGGACGTGGGTAACGCTTAGTACATATTTGTAGGTACGAGTATAAGCATAAGAGTTTATCAACTATTCATGACGTCCCACAAGGAAGAATGATTCTTGAAACAAAGACCCATGGAAATTCACCTTTGTAAATAAAGCACAGGAGCTAAGTAATTAAATTTCACGTATTAAATTTTTATTGAATTGGTTGAGACTGGCAAACATAACGTTTTATGATGACCGATTTGCCGAACAGCTGTTTAAATTGAATGGTTATATACGGTAACAACCTTGTACACTAAAATTATACGTATTGGAAATACTTTTGAATATATTTGATAGTATAATATTACTAAACTTACTACAATTTACTAAGCCGTGGCCGAGTGGTTCTAGTTGTTGCCTGCGACACATAGATCGCAAGTTCGAACCCCGACTGTACCAATCAGTTTTTCTGAGTACAGTGATTAGTTACACCACAAGCTTTACGGTGAAGGAAAACATCGAGAGGTAACCCGCATACGTATGAGAAGCAATTCAAAGTATGTATAGTCGTGCTTGTGTAACGGCGATGGTCCCGCCATCTGTCACGTTGGCACCTAAAATATATTTCTTCGGGGACCCTTGTGGGCAGGCGTAATAAAACTTATTTTTATGTTGATAAATAATTAAAATTCCAGGTTTCCTCACAGTTATAAACTGCTACAACGTTAAATGGGTGACTCGAGTACAAGACTCGTTTACTGTTGCGAAGATCATCGCCCTGCTGGTAACTTTCGCCGCCAGCCTCTGGTACATGACCCAGGGTCACATGGAGAACCTGGAGAATATGATGACGGGCACAAAAGCCAACCCGGGAGACATCGCAATTGCCTTCTACAACGGACTGTTTTCCTACTCTGGTTGGAATTACTTGAACTTCGTCACTGAAGAATTGAAGGATCCTTACAAGTGAGTAAGCATGCCATTACATGAGTATACCTACTAGGTAGATGTAAATACCTTGTCTTAAATAAATCAGGATTTTTTTTTAAATCATTGATGTCAATTCGCGTTTCTGTTCCAACCAAAGTATTATTCCGATCAGGTTTACTACTTTTGCATTATCATGATTTACATGAGACAGACCCTTAACGTTAAAGGGACCTGGGTAGGTATCTGACGTCTATCTCTTTTCGTCAAATATCTTTCTCTTTAGCACTCTTGAATAAAGATGGCAAAGGCACGTCACAGTAAGGCACCTGACGATCTCGTAGTTTAATATGAAGTGAGTTTTCCGTGTTAGCTCATCGAATAGTAATTGCATGATAATAGTCCGCACCTATGTACCTAACCATCGACTTATAAGCATTCGGTAAAATATGTCTTGGGCACTTGCGTTGCGCAATGTAAACAATGGCAGAAAACGCGATAGATTTTTCCACGCACCACGCGTTACAATCACTTGGTTCCGTATAAAACAACTTTCTTGTCGACTGTACTCTCATTCCATTAAATATGCAATCTATTATCTCTGCCGTTAGGGACTCGGCGTGATGATATGTATACAGAACAATTCGGTGGAGGACAGGATGTATATTTATTTATTTGTTAGAGATTCCAACAAGGCTTTTGTGGAAGCCACATTCATATGAGCTACGTTAGAAAATATTTTTATGTGATTCCTCAATTATAGGAAACCACAGCATGCAAAAAAACATTATCGTAAAAAAATATTGCAATAGGTTTGCTACAATGAAGATAAGTGAAGTACTTAAGTGAAGTTCAAGATAAGTGAAGTTTAACTAAAATTTTTTTTTATAAATTAATTTAAATACAATAAAACATGTTCTGTTTGGCAAAAAGTGTCATTGCACCGCAATGACACCTATATCCCATTAGTTTCAATGACTATCCATGCCAAAATATACATACACTAGCTGTCCCGCCCAGCTTCGCCCGGGTGAAAAAATAAAATTTCCTGAAACACGATCGCAGCGCCACCTATCGAGTCCAGTTGTGATGTAAGCTATCTTATCTTTTAAGTTGGATCGAATTGCACACGGTATGCAAATTCGATTGAAATCGGTTAAGTTGTTTAGGAGCCCATCGCGGACTTAATTGCCATAAAAAGGTGAGGCAATTATAAAAGATAGACATATGCTGTCGCGGAGTTTCAGAATTTTTAAAGAGGAACAATTCCCTCATACATGATATTTTCGTAACTTAAACCGTTTACGCAGCGCACGCAACTAAAGCTCTCAAAAAGGAATATTTTTTCCCGTTCTTGCAACACATTTCATCTATGCTTCGCTCCTATTGGTCGTAGCGTGATATTATAAAGCCTTCCTAGAAAAATGGACTATCCAACACAAAAATCATTTTTCAATTCCAACCAGTAGTTCCTGAGATTAGCGCGTTCAAACAAACAAACTCTTCAGAGTATTGTTCTGCTTTATAATATTAGTATAGATTTTATCTTCTCTTACTACTTACTTACTCAACTTCCGCACTATGCAATATGGATGTTTATATCAAATGTTCATGATTCGGCGACCGTATAGGTACGGATAAACTGCCGTAACGGATAAGTTACAGGAAAATGGTGCTAAGGAATTCGATTGGGCCGTAATTTAGATATTTCCATTTTAAGCAACCATTATTCTTCATTTGAAT
>JACCPG010000100.1:0-48051 GCA_016069955.1 Drepana arcuata
TATCGTGAGCGTAAATAGGCTACGGTAACCGTTTCCCATCAGATGGGCCGTATGCTTGTTTGCCACTCTTGTTGTATAAAAAAAAAAGAAAAAAATTGAGCTTACTTAAATAATAACACATCGTTAACGAGGTAACAAAACAAATTATGAATAAACATAAAATTGGTTTGTAAGTAAAGTTAATTTATTACAACACAAGCTTTGCAACATCGAGAGGTACGTTGCATACGTTTGAGAAGATACTCAAAGACATGAATAGTTTTAAGATCCGGGTTATCCGAGTGGTTCGATAAGTCGCCGATAACGCGAACATTGCAAGTTTGAATCTTGACTTTACTAATGAGTTTTCATGAGCTTTAGTACGATGATTAGTAACACCAGGAGCTTTACGGTGAAGAAAAACGTCGATGGGAAACCTGCATAGGTTTGATAAGTACGGCGATGGATTCGCCATCTGCCACGTTGGCACCTAAACATTTTTCAGGCGAACCATCACCTTTTTTTTTTTTTTTTTATACAACAAGAGTGGCAAACAAGCATGCGGCCCACCTGATGGAAAACGGTTACCGTAGCCTATTTACGCTCACGATACCGAAGTATCCAGTTGTCCGAAGTTGCCACTCTGTGTTCGGAGAGTTATACTGTGTTGACAGCATAATGGGTTTAATCCCTCTGCTTCCAACACAATGTAACAATCCTCCCCCCTCCCCAAGGAGCTCATTACTGGAAACCTTATTCACCGCGTAGGAACACAGCACAATAAATTGTGTTATTTGGATACGGACTTCTATTAAGGTGGAGGTCCTGCCCCAGTCGGGCAGCTCCAAATCGAACGGGAAACCCGTTATGCCCTACCTCTCTTAAATTTACCTCTATTACATAACCGGGTATGCCAACAGAGTAGAGTGCTAGTTCTATCTAGACTTACAGACCTATTTCGCTACATCCACATTCCCCAGTCACTTATATATACTCGCCAAATTCGAGTACTCTTGTTATACTATCATAGTATATCATACATACATATCATTACGCCGAGTCCCTAACGGGGTAGGCAGAGAGTATAGAGCGCCAGTTCTCTCTAGAGGAAGACCACGTTCCAATTACCTAGATCAAATCGATCGGACGCTCATAGTATTTCAAACGCATTTGTTAATGTTATAACTTCGCCAATTTTATTACGATATAAATCGATGGGACTAGGTAAATGCGTTACCGACACGCACTACCAGTCACATCAATTATCTTTCAAACTTATTATGCCTATTTTATTCATAAGTAATTAAATACATATAAAACATTTAAAAAAATTAACGAAGAGCTCGAGGCTTTCAACTTGTTTGGTTAATTAGCAAACGTTCCCGGAACTCACGCTACGAGAGACAACTCGAAAAAAGGAAAGGTTTGTTTTCTTACAAACAAAATTAGTATCAAAAGAAAGTCCCCCTCAACGTGAGTTAGTGATAATAGAATGATGCTACGGTAGACTATTCATTTTCAAAGTACATGTATTACTCGTTGGAATCACAAAATGTTCACTTTACGCTGAAGATGTGAAGGTGAAATGGTGAAGAAGAGAAATTATAATAATAATATATCCTCACGCCTTCCCACAAGGGTCCCCGAAGGGGTAGGCAGAGGTGTATTGGTAATACCCAACCACCCACTTTCCGCCAGAGGTATATTAGGTGCCAACGTGACAGATGGCGAGTCCATCGCCGTTACTCCAGCACGACTATACATACGCCTTTGAATTTCTTCTCAGACGTATGCAGGTTTCCTCTCGATGTTTTCCTTCACCGTAAAGCTCGTGGTGTGATTAATCACAGAAATTCTAAGACTAATTTAAAGTAGTACATGAAAGATATAAATAAAAAATAACCTTGCCATCTGTCAGAAGCTCGACATCTCTCATGTCATCATCCGCCAAAAAGGGGTATAGGTATATTATATACTAGCTCACGAAACTCTGATACACGATCACAGCGCCACCTATCGGGTCCAATTGCTATTAAAAATATAAGCTATTCTATATTTTAAGTTGGATCATACTGCACTCTGTGTGCAAATTTGATTGATATCGGTATTAGGAGTCCATCGCGGACAAACAACGTGAAACGTAATTTATATATATTAAGACGAAGGCGTAAATTGATTAAAAACATATTTCAATCCTTAATTATTGTTGTACCCTTTAATGCACCGTTCCACCCCGGTACGAGATTTATTAAGCACTTGTGCACATTACTGTTTTCGCATGAATAAATCCTTGCAAGTTTTCGTATAATTAGTTGAGTGTAATTTTAGACATCGCGATTGTATCTATTTGCACCTCAAGTTTTATTGAGGGTAGGTAGTATTTCCATCCTTTACTCTCCTAATTAATGAGTGATATCTATTAATCTTGATACTTGCTATTTTCAAAGTTGAATAAGACTTTGTTTGATAAACTGCTACCCTCTTCTCAACTTCGTTCATTCTAAAAAAGAATCAGCCTAGGAAAAAACTAGATTATTGATATTTAATACCTTATTAGTCGACGACCGTCAGGCTTCAAAACTTGAGGTCGCGGGTTCGATTCCCGAGTGCAGATATTTGTGTGATGAACAGGTGTATTTGTGCTTTAATCTTGGCTGTCCTCCTGTGTTTACATTTATATATCTATCAATATAAGTTGTCTTGGGCGTTGGTATATTTTTTTCTACAATAAAACATACCTGATTTTAATGTGACAGCTCTGACATAAGTAGCAATTTCATTCAATTTCGTTGAGCCGGTCTGACGTGATTGAGTAGAGTAACATTCGTTCGTTTTCACAAACGTTCGCATTTGTCATTTTCGGTTTTTATTTGTTTAGTATTAGTACTAAGTAGGATTATATTTCTTGACGCTTTTAAAGAAAATGTCCGAAAAGAGAGTTCCGAAGGCATACAAATATTCCACCAACGAAAAAGGCATGACAGCTGTAACTTAGGCACAAATAAGGCAGATTTTAATTAATTTATAAATTAATTGGAATAAGCTATATACATAACTTAACATTGTAACACTATAACACAATTTTAAAAGTCACACGCTATTTCAAGAATATACTTTTAAAAATACATTTTTTTATAAAATTTTACTTTTAAAAATCGTTCACTCTTCAATATCCACATAGTCTTAATAGTCACACAATTCCGATACTGCAACAAAATATAATTAAATTTAAAGTAATATACAATACGATATTATTAGCCGTACATAATAGCATCTAGGAGACTTCGTTGATAAGAGCATTAAGTTGCAAAGATTGCCGCCAGCCAATAGCATTATAACAAGAAAACGATACCCTGCGGATGTTAAAGTTGCTTCACATTATTATTTCTAATACAAACTTCTATCTTCCTTTATTGCTTTAAGATTTTATTGACAATACGCGTCATATCTCAATATGTAGATACATATATTATTCTTCTGTACGTGTGTTTGTGACTGAAAAACTGCCTGGATGAAATGTGTGATGAGATGTCTGTATATTTCAATAAATTCCTGCATGGTTTGAAAACACAGTTAGACCAGGTAGGCGCCGCTGCGAACGTGTTTTAGGAATTACTATTTGTTCACCCGAGCGAAACTGGGCGGGATAGCTAGTTTTATATACATATAATCAACCCAAGTCCCTAACGGGAGTAAAGAGAGTAGACGCCAGTTTTGCATACTTCTTTCGCTTCGTTCATATTCATAAATTTTTCACGCAGTTTCCGCCTGAGATATATTTTAGGTGCCAAAGTGACAGATACGCCTTTGAATTTCTCCTCAAGCGTTTGCAGGTTTCCTCTCCATGATTTCCTTCACCGGAAAGCTCTTGGTGTCGCTAATTACTGTACTTAAGTTTAGAAAAACCTAGAAAAACTTATTGGTACAGTTGGGATTTGAACATTCAATTTTCAACTCAGCCCCCCCACGGCTATCATATTATTTTATTATTACATGATATGCCAAATAAATATAATATAATTTAAGTATTTTGCAGTCGTTCAATACACATAGACACGCTGACTGTAATTAGGGCTCTCCATCATAACCGCAGTCATTCCATCGGCATCGATCGTTAGTAAGTATCTAATGTCAAATGCGGCACACGCATTGACGTAATGTCAAAGCGAGAATCATATATTTTTATTTTTATTTATTTATTTTATTTTATTTTAATAGGAAAACATACAGTTACATCTTATCTAAATGCACACAAACTATATTTAAGTTACAACCATTAACATGTTTTCGCAGTTATATAACAAAAGTAAGCTTGTTTAAGCTAGGCTATTTGTTATATGTATATATATCTAAATACCATCATGACAAATTAGTTGCACAGTTAGAGAACCAAGATCTAGTCAGAGTCCTTTTAAACACATCTGCTTTAGAATTAAATAAGTCCAGTTTGTCTAAACTTGCTGAATTGAACGCTTCCGAAGCTCTTATCAGAAAAGAGTTCTGTCTGAAGTTAGACGAGCTACGAGGAATAGACAGGAGCAATGGTTGCCTCATAGATCTAATAGGTATTTTAATACCAACTCTTGAGAGCAAGTACAGAGAGTCCAATTCATTCTGACAAATTTTAACTAATAATGTCGTATCCGCTATGTTCCGTCTTACCCGCAAAGGTAGAAAGTGATATCTGAAGCACATTGCCTGGTAGCTAATATCAACACAATTACATATCCTTTGTAAAAATCTCACGAATTTACGTTGAATAGACTCAAGTCTGTCATAAACGGAATATTGTGGATTCCATACCTCTGAACAATACTCAAGGACACTGCGCACCATTGAACAGTACAGTGTCTTAATGACTTTAATATTATTAAATTGGGAGGAGGCTCTCAAAAGAAATCCCAAAGCTCTGTTTGCTTTATTTACTATTAGGTCAATGTGTCTCTCATAAGTTAACTTAGAGTCATGTGCAGTTGGTGTCCCTTGAGATAGTATATATTTGATAAAAAAAATAATTTACGTGTAAAAGTAATAAAGCAGGCAGGCAGGCATTATAGGTATATATGGGTGTATAAAAGGAAATTATTATTATCTTATAATGGGGTATGAGAATAGGACGTTACGAGTGTTCAATTGTTTTCATTCCACTACTTGTAGAAGGCCGTGAGCCGTAGTGGCCGAGAGGTTTGCGTAGTTGCCTGAAACACAAAGATTGCAAGTTCGAATCCCGACTCTACCAATGAGTTCCGAATTTAAATACAGTGATTAGTGACACCATGAGCTTTACTGTAAAGGAAAACATCGAGAGGAAAGCTGCATTTATTTCGGCGTACATTTAGGCGGAATGTAGGTGAGTGGGTAACCTATACCTCTGCCTACCTCTTCGTGGACCCTTGTGGGAGGCTTGAAGACGTGTAAACAATCGCGAACAATTATAAGGTGTTTGTATTCCAACCTCAATAACAATAATAGTAATCAATCCGATATGTAGCCCAGGATCTCATCTCAATTTAGTCGTAAAATTTAATTGATTTTGCGTTCGGCGTGGTGCAATATTGAAGCGATAGCAGGTGGACAATTCTCTTTTATTCATAAACTGACGCGAGCTCAAACAGGTAGTAGGTTTAGTCTAAAGGAATATTAAAAACAGGAAACATTTTATTTGCTTGTAAAATTGTATGTAGTAGATAAACTGAAAAACTGTTAAACCGATTTTAAGAAAGCTTTTATATATGGAAAGTTACTTAATTCCGAAGTTGCTACAAGGGGTCATATTTATAATAATAATATATAATATAATATTAATAACATAAAATATTAATATCGTCAAATGTATTCTTAAATGTATCTTCATAAATCAATCTCGTCATAAATCAGAAATTCAAAAATGTTTGCACACTCGTACAGTTTAGGAATAATATATTACATATTAGACCCATTCGACTATCCCACCACTCGGCCTCGGCTAGTTAATTTTTGAATTCGTAAATTTTGTAATTTAAAATATTTGTCAAAGACAAGAATGTCCTTTGACATATTATACGGGTATGTAATGAACACAGCGGATGGACGGACCCCTTGTTCCTACCACACCGTTTAACCGTCTAAATATTATAATCTAGGGCAATTTGTATGCAGCCCACGACAAATTTCTATTAATTTCTGTTCACTAACTCATTTACCTTTCAAGCAAATTAGTCAATATTAAATTGATTAAGACCGTTTAAATAGTTAAGAAGGGTTTAATTGTGCGGTCGGGCGAGTATAAACAGAAACCATGAGCAATTGAAATGAAACGCTACATCATACTCTATAAAGTCCATATTTGGATTCATCAAACAAAAAAAAGTGCATAAATAAATATCGTCTAGCGGTGCAGAGCGCCAGAATAAGAAAGTTCTTGACTAACAGACCCTTTTCGCTTCTAAAAAGTGTTATAAGTATGGTAACACTTCGTTATGATTTTGCGCAACGATAACAATCGCATACTGACCGTAAATGAAGTGCCTTTCTGAATTATATCTATAAAGTTCACGATAATCACTCAAACATGGCGATGTTTGGCATTCACATCATAGTAAAGAATATAATAGGTATGTGGTCGTGGTTATCAAACCAAATGCTTTGCGCATATGAGCAGGGATTGTATCATCTTCCAACTATTCCTGAATGGTTCTCAGCGGATTCTTCTCAAGACAAAAAATACTAGTACTCCACAGTCACCACGGAGTGTCGCTTTTCTCTTGAGAATCTGTCAATTTATACCCGACCGTTCTAGGGACGGATTGAGATTTCTACTACTTAAAACCCCCTTATCGTCCTGTGTGCACACATACGGGTTTCTGATTTTCCTAAGCGAAGCACTTGTGCTCATCCGAACTTTGCCTAAACATGTTTCACAAACCTAACCTACGACAAGATCTCTAATTTACATATGAAAAGAAAAATATAATGACCTTTTTAACCCAACAATTTAAAAAAGAATTCATATAAAAGGGATGGTTTGTGAAGTTTATGGCCGCATAATTCATATGAGATTAAAGATCTTTTAAACTAATATTCGTTGTCATATTACTTTTTAAACTTTTGCAGACGCTTTTAATTCTTTATTTGTAATACTTATATGTTTTCACCAGTAGCTTTGTTAGCGGCTGATATTCACCATCGTTTAAAATTCGTAAGCAACGTGACAGCTTCTTGGCACCATTCCGTGTCCACACCGTGTGACAGAGATATATAAAATATATACCTATATTTTCATGCCTTTCCGTAATGAAACGTAATTGACGGCGGGTTCACCACAGTTTCTCAAGCAAGACTCTAAATACGTCTTTATTTTTATACAACAAGAGTGGCAAACAAGCATACGGCCCATCTGATGGGAAACCGCAACCTATTTACGCTCACGATACCGAAGTATCACTTGCGTGTTGCCACTCTGTGTCCGGGGAGTTATAGTGTGTTGGCAGCATAATGGGTTTAATCCCTCTGCTTCCAACACAATGTAACAATCCTCCCCCCTCCCCAAGGAGCTCATTACTGGAAACCTTATTCACCGCGTAGGAACACAACACAAAAAATTGTGTTATTTGGCTACGGACTTCTATAAGGTGGAGGTCCTGCCCCAGTCGGGCAGCTCCGAAATCGAACGGGAAACCCGTTATGCCCTACCTCTCTTTTTCTTTCTTAATTTCTCTTTTAATTACTTATCGAAAGTGTATGGGTTTCCTCTCGATGTCTTCCTACACAATAAAGCATGTAGTTCTCATGAATCGAGGTAGTCGCAATCGATACTTAAACTCATTGGTATAGTCTGGATTCGAACTTGCAATCGTGTTGCAGGCAACTGCTCGAACCACTCGCCACCACAGCTATTTGTGATAGAATATAATAATAATAATATATCCTCACGCCTTCCCACAAGGGTCCCCGAAGGGGTAGGCAGAGGTGTATAGGTAATACCCACACACCCACTTTCCGCCAGAGGTATATTAGGTGCCAACGTGACAGATGGCGAGTCCATCGCCGTTACTCCAGCACAACTATACATACGCCTTTGAATTTCTTCTCAGACGTATGCAGGTTTCTTCTCGATGTTTTCTTTCACCGTAAAGCTCGTGGTATGACTAATCACTGTACTTAAGTTCAGAAAAAACTCATTGGTACAGTCGGGATTCGAACTTGCGACCTTTGCGTCGCAGACAACTGCTCGAACTACTCGGCCACTACGGCTTTTTTGTGATAGAATATACGCTATAACCGTTCTGTTAGAGACACATAAGATATTTTCTAAGAGAAGAAGAGAAGACAATACAAAGTGTCTCCCCGAGTCTGCAAAGGGTGTGTATAGCGGCTATTTATAACAATATTATCTATATTATTATATTATATTGAGTAAATAAGCCGATATTAACTGTGTGAGAAGACTCATCCGATTATCGCTCACGTGATACGGATTGAGGATTATTGACGCCCGCGTATGGACTTGAATTAATGTTCATACAGAAGGGGAAATAAGAAGTGCGGTTTTGTGCTCTTAGCGATAATGAGCAATGGTTTGACGTTTATAAATTGACTAGCAATCCACCCCGGCTTCTAACGGGTAAATCTCACGCCTTCCTACAAGGGTCCCTGAAGGGTTAGGCAGAGGTGCATAGGTAGTACCTAGACACCCACTTTTCGCCAGAGATATATTTTCGGTGCCAACGCGACAGATGGCGAGTCCATCGCCGTTACTCTAACACGACTATACATACTTTTCTTTGAATTTCTGCTCAAACGTATGCAAGTTTCCTCTCGACGTTTTCCTTCACCGTAAAGCTCGTAGTGTGACTAATCACTGCACTTAAGTTCAGGAAAACACACTGGTACAGTCAGGATTCGAACCTACAATTTTGAGTTGCAAGCAACTATCTGAATCACTCGGCCAGCATGGCTCACTTTTTTACTGTCCTGTGACTTCAACTACGGCATTGTAAATTGTGTTAAATTATATCGACAAGCTGTTGCAAGGCGCCGTCAAAATAATGTATACGTAGCATATTGACAGTTCATTTTTCATTAAAGAACGTTTCATAAATCCTTCAGTGTTTATTTGACTGAATGGAAGTTTTACCCTCTAGCGGCTGTAGTCTATAGTATATCCTTTCTTTCTTATCTTATTCTTATATATTATAGAGTCTATACCAATGGAAAGGAACTTTGACAAATCTACATAATTATATAAACACTAAAAACCTTCTTCTCATTCTTCTCCTTCTCCTTCTTCCTTCCTTCCTCCTTTCCTTTCCTTTAGATATTGATACTATTCAAGGAATATTTGGAATAACGCTAATATGATTTTAGACCACTGAGACAACATTGTTTTTAGTGATGATTGTTGAAAAAGACCACCTACGCTAGTTATAAAAAGCTATTTAAATCCTGCCAGGTTCAACTACAGAACCGGTAGGTAGATAAAGTGGAGCGCCAGTTCTCAACAAACTTACATACCGCTTAAGCCTCTTCCGCATTCGCGTTTGTTACCAGTTCAACCTTCCCTGTCTCCGAGTATTTTTATTCACCCGGATCATATTTACACAGAAACATATGATAATAATCATTCATCATATCATAATGATAATATGATATGATGAAACATAACAGAAAAATATGATAAAAATGAGATAATTTTTTTTCCGCCAACTAATGTATATTCTCCCCGGAGTTTTCCTCAATCGAAAAGCTCTTAACGCGATAAATCTTTTCAACTTTTCAGTTAAGTTTAAAAACTAACTTTTTTACTGGATTATATCTCAAAACTTTAAACGTTTTTATTGGTAACGACCTCTTTAAACTGAAAAAATAGAAGGTAATTCCCACAGGATCGGGTCGCTTGGTTTATAAGAGAGAAGGCCCAAACTCAGAATAGATAGTGCTATCCACGAAGACGCACCCCACAATATTTTTTATAGTTTATAGTGTAATTGTGCAACCTTCGACTAACGCTTCAGTATTATCGGTACACACTGATTGCCTATGAGTGCACACGCTAACTAGAGAGAATAGAGTCGAGTCATACACCCCGCATCACGCGGCCCCACTCGTCTAGCTATTAGTGGGGCGCGTCTTCGTGGATGGCAATACCTATACTATGTGCAAATAACTGATTTGATTGATTGAAGGAATGTAATAATGTGACTATTTTTGACTTTATCGATCGATACATATAATAGATAAGTAGAAGTATAAATAAGACAGACATAGCTAGATGAGTTTATAAGTGATCGTTCTTGTTCCTTTGGGTTCTGAATTCTAAGCAATTTTGAAGAGAATTTAAATCAAAACAGGTATAGATTCAAACTAAAAACAACTTACTTTAAGTTACCATGGTAACGAGAATAAATTAACTTCACAAATATTCGCAGCTTCGATGTTCATTGCAAATTATTCTTAACGTAACACTCAAAGGAAAACCACTTACAATTAACGTTGCGGTTGAGTATACCGACGGTTGCATAGACTCTATAACGTAGGTATTAGAGTTGAATATGTCAGGATTCACTTGAGAGGCAGCGGCAAATGTTTGTCGGTGTTTTTGCTTTGAGGCAAATGCCAACGCATTTGCCTCCGCTGATGTAGGAAATGAGAATTGAGGTGTAAGCGTTACGAACTGTTTTTACATAATAACATACCTACATATGTAACATTGGTGGCGTAATGACGTAAAGATGACATTCGCAGAAGTTAGTGTCAGGCATACGCTTTTTAAATGGTATAACTATCTATTTCAACTGGGACGTCAAGAGTACTCGAAACCGACGAGCATGTGTGAAGAGATGAATGTGGACGAAGCGAAAGAGGTATGTAAGTCTAGCGAGTACTGGCGCTCTATACTCTCTACCCGTTAGGGACTCGGCTTGATGATATGTATGTATGTATCTGTTTAAATGTTCTCAATATTAAATAGACAGAAATAGATAGAAATTCAAAAGACGTATAGTCGTGCTTGAGTAACGGCGGTGGACTCGCCATCTGTCACGTTGGCACCTATAATATATCTCTGACGGAAAATGGAACCTACTCACCTACCTCTTCGGGGACCCATGTGGCAGACTATTCGAACCACTCCGCCATCACGGTAGTTATATAACAATATAATAGATATTAATAGTAGGGCGCCTTGTTTCACATAAATCATGATTTAATGCTGAGAAACAAAACACGGAACAAAAGTTACTCTTAATTTCTACGAAAATTAAAAATGTACTCCGAAAATGAAATCTGACGATTTAATTAACCTACTTAAAGAGTTCTCGTCTTAGCATTGTAAAGGAGCTCTCACATCAAAAGCTTTACAATATATGGATAGCGAGGTATATCACTGAAATTTTCTACCTAAGTAGGGGGGTGATCTGGCTTCAATGTCACCTCCTGCACGTCACAATTCAGTACATGAAAGATCGTTTGACACATGCATTGCCTGACGTATAGTAGTTTTTTAAGTTATATTTTATTCATGATATGGATAATAGTTCTTTGGTCGATTTTAAAACCTTCGGTCTAATGCAGGAGTAAAGGTTATTTATAAGGCCTTCACGTCAGCGTTAATATAAATTGTAAAATAATACATCGCTTTTAAATCAAAAAGTTCAAGATCGTTTAATCAGCGCAGGGAATACAGGAGCCGTGGTGGCCGAGTGGTTCGAGCAGTTGCCTGCGACGCAAAGGTCGCAAGTTCGAATCCCGACTGGACCAATGAGTTTTTCTGAACTTAAGTACAGTGATTAGTCACACCACGAGCTTAACGGTGAAGGAAAACATCGAGAGGAAACCTGCATACGTCTGAGAAGAAATTCAAAGGCGTATGTATAGGCGTGCTGGAGTAACGGCGATGGACTCGCCATCTGTTGTTACGTTGGCACCTAATATACCTCTGGCGGAAAGTGGGTGTATGGGTATTACTTATACACCTCTGTCTACCCTTTCGGGGACCCTTGTAGGAAGGCGTGAGGATATATTATTTATTATATTATTTAATACAGGAAAACATATATTGAACGTCATATATTAAGTATAAAGTGATAAACGTATCAACTAAACATAAATCGGCTACTCAATGGAACGTTAGTGAACAAATAGGACACCAAAATTACACACTAAAGACCAACCCGCTCTGCTTTTCTCTCCCAAATTTTTTAGACATATTCACTTTCTAAACATAGGTGAGCCAAAAAAAAAATTGTTTGGATATTTACAGACTTTGCTCTGTCATCATTTTTTGTTGTGAACGGAGCTTTTCATACACGACGAATGATACGGCGGTCCTGTCACCCTAAATCTATTTAAGACCTAGGATCTAAGCCTCTTTACTTTCTGTGTCTACTCGTTTGTTAGGTTTTTATACGAACGCATATTCTTATGAGGAGATTGGCGAAACAGACTTACAAAAAGTGGGTGGATGTAGAGGCTCCAACTACCTCGATCAAATCGATCAGACTCTCAAGGGTGGGCACGTCAAGACTACTCGAAAGCAGTGAGCATGCTTGAAGAGACTGATTTATGTGGATGATGTAAAAGAGGTATGTTATTCCGAGAACTGGCGTTTTCATATTTATTTTAAGAGCAGTTTGTTGCTTGTAGTGTGAAATCGCCTTAGTATTTAATTTGGACGTTAACGCATAATACTCTGAGTCCCAGGTGGATCTTCCTCTGAAATATTTTGTTTTTAATTTCTTTTTATTACATATCTTTTTTTTTTGTAAAAAAAATTGAGACAATATAACTCGTATTTTATAAACTAAAATTAGATATAAACATTATAAAAAAACTAACAGTTATTTCCTTGAGATAAATATATATCCTCACGCCTTCCCACAAGGGTCCCCGAAGGGGTAGGCAGAGGTGTATGGGTAAAACCCACACACCCACTTTCCGCCAGAGGTATATTAGGTGCTAACATGACAGATGGCGAGTCCATCGCCGTTACTCAAGCACGACTATACATACGCCTTTGAATTTCTTCTCAGACGTATGCAGGTTTACTCACGATGTTTTCCTTTGTCATTGTGTGATTAATCACTGTACTTAAGTTCAGAAAAACTCATTGGTACAGTCGGGATTCGAACATGAGATCTTTGTGTCGCAAGCAACTGGTCGAATCACTCGGCCACCACGGCTCTCAATTACACCTCTGTCGACCCCTTCGGGGCCATTTATTTTATTTAAACTGCAATCATTGTGTTGCAGGCGACTATTATTATAAATTAAATATAATTAAACATAGTATATAATAATACATAATTTTAAATTAAACCACTCGGACAGTAAAATAATATCGTAAAAATATCTTTGCATTTTTGCAAGCATACGTAATATTTAATAACGATGAAATACGAAAGCTTAAAAAATAGCTGAAATTACAATAGTGCTTACTTAATGAGACCGGTAAAAATAAGCGAATGAACTCCTGAAAAAATACAATGACGATTCCGTTAATTATGCATCAGACGTCAAAAAGTTTGAATTTTGCTTCAACTGGCGTGCTCCAGTTTCCCACGCAGTGAAGTTTAAGCCGCAATCGGTTTCGTTCATAGAGCTTCGTAGGATTCGAATTCGTGGCAAATGAGCAACGAATTTCGTAGCACCGTAGCATTTGTAGCCCAATTGCTACGGCGTAGCGTTCATTTAATTTAAGTGATTGCTATCCTATTATCAGCTATGATTTATAATATGTAGATTAAACGAGGCGATATATAGAAACGATTGGTTCGCTAAACATCAAAAGGGTTCAATGGATTGGGAAAGAATCATGAGGCTTGAATGCGAAGGGCAGGACACGTTGAAATGTAGAACGCTCCAAGTTGGACCAAGGCTGTTACAGAGTGAGAGAGAATTTAATTTCGAACGAATATCGTAAAAACAAAATTCCTATGCCCATCAGTTGGTTTATAAAGGCTGATTTGATAGGTTTAATTATTTAGGGATTATTGTCCCTTCTCTGTGCTTTCGGCATTATTAGATTTGGAATCGAATGTAGGTTAAAAATTTTAGAACATTTAAATGTAGAGGCAGAATACGTTTGCGGATTCGATCTAAAATCGTTACTCCGCACATTTTTCGAAGCGATCGCATCTCAACTGCATCCAAGCTATTTTCATACTTCCTCTGACATACCCAGGATTCGCTGCCATACAACATAGATACCATTATTTAAATTCTTGCTTTAACTAACGGATCTAATTTAAATACTTTTTGGGTTTTGTTTTATATTACATTGGAGTTATGGCCGCGTATTAGAAGTCTAGGCTTACACCAAAGATTTTTTTCTCTAATGGAAATAAATTTTTTTTAAACCACAGGTTAGACCACAATAATCCGTGGTGGCTGAGTGGTTTAAGTAGTTGTCTGCGTCACAAAGATCGCAAGTTCGGATACCGACTGTACCAATAAGTTTTCTGAACTTAAGTACAGTGATTAGTCACACCACGAGCTTTACGGTGAAGAAGGCGTATGTATAGTCGTGCTTGAGTAACGGCAAGTCAAGTTGGCACCTAAAATATATCTCTGGCGAAAAGTGGGTGTGTTCGTACTACCTATACACCTTGCCTACCCCTTCGGGGACACTTATGAGATGGCGTGAGGATATTATTATTATATTTACCACAGGTTCCTTACTGAAGACACTTACTTAAGATAGAGAGGAATTTCCAAGACGACAAGAAATACTTACCTACTATCTGTAATGGCATCAAAATATATCTTGAAAAAAAGTGAGGGCTATCGCTCATGCTCTTGAAAACCCCTGTGTGCTCAAACTATTGCAGTCATAATGCAAATGAGTGAGAGAGACGTGTATATACGTCATCTGATTACATTTGCGAATCATTATTCTCATACCAATTGGTATCCTTGCTGTCAATAGGGCTCGGATTTAGATTAGATGTAACTTAGATGTAAACAAGTGACCGAGTGTGCTATATCGGTAAATGAGCAAATTCTAGAGCAAGTGAATGAATTTGTATATCTAGGAAGCATGTTCACACGAGATGGAAAGTATGAAAAAGATATTGAAAGAAGGATAACTGCCGGAAATAAGGTGAATGGAGCCATGTCGGCGTTGATGGGCAGTAAAAGTCTGAGCAAGAATGCTCGAGTTGCTGTCCACAACGCGATATTGATACCTACCTTATTGTATGGCAGCGAATCCTGGGTATGTCAGAGGAAGTATGAAAATAGCTTGAATGCAGTTGAGATGCGACCTCTTCGAAAAATGTGCGACGTTACGATATTAGATCGAATCCGCAATGAAGAGATTCGCAAATCAACTGGCGTGAATGAGGGCGTGATTGTAAAGATGAAGAAAGGCATGTTACGTTGGTTTGGACACATAGAAAGGATGAGTGAAGAAAGATTGACGAAACGGATATACAAAGCAAAAGTGTGTGCAACGTGCACGTTACAACTACCTGGATCAAATAGATCGGACTCTCAAGGACGGGAACGTTAAGAGTACTCGAGCATGTATGAAGAGACTGATGAATGTGGACGAAGCGAAAGAGGTATGTAAGTCTAGAGAGAACTTTTGACATCACTGGATCGAGAATTATAATACGATATTAATATGTCTTCTCGCATTATTTCGAGGTCTCTGAGGGGTAGCAGAGTAATAAGACTTTTCGCCGTTGACAACTCTCATGTAATGTACAATGAATGTACCGAGAAAAGATCAATAATACACACAGTGTTAGTTATTCGTCATGAATTTATTTTATCACCTACAAAGTATGCTGCTTCAGAAACGATATACTTGCGCCAACGAATAATCCAATAACCAAAAACGCGGCAACGCTTTTCGGGAATTGAGTCCAGTCCTCGCCGCGAATTCTTTTTAATATTTTCTACTGAATGGAAACGGGTACCAAGAAGTGGTCATTTGGGTTTAGGAAAAAGAAAGAAGTCGGCTGGAGGCATATCTGGTGAAAAATGTTGTTGCTCGATGGAATTCGTTGAATTTTTCGGAAGTGACTTTGTTGTATACTATGAAATTATGCCATGCCTATCTCTGCACCACTCAAAGGTTAACTGGTAGAGAATGCCTTCGGCATTAAGTTCGCCTTAGCAATAATGCTTGCAGGAAGTTTTAATAAATACATACATATCATCACGCCAAGTCCCTAACGGGGTAGGCAGAGGGTATAGAAAATAAATAAATAAATGAAAAAAATTTATTAAATAAATACAAATATTTATATATATATAAACCGCATCAAAATCCGATGCGTAGTTTTAAAGATCATCATACATCGGTACAGACAGAAGGAAGCGACTTTGTTTGGTAATTACTATGTAGTGATATGTATGATAGTATATATGTACATAAAACGGCCGTCTTTATTAGTGGTCAGAGATCCTGACTACGAAACTTGAGGTCGCAGATTCGATTCCCGAGTCTAGTTCCCAGTTCCGGTTAAGTCAATTTGTGTGGAACTGTGCCAAGATATTTATGATTTATTGTATGTATTGACAGACGTAAGACATCCTTCTAACTATACGACTCCATGTTCTGTGTGCTACCAGCCTCGGGCTCATAGCAAATCGACTACATAATCGCATCGTAAAGTACAACTCGTGCGGTAAATTACATGGTATAAAAATTTACATACGAACGTCACATTCTTGGAATTTTAATGTGGATAGCTTGGAAGCTAGTGGTTTGTTCTGTTCCGTTATGTTTAACACACATTTTGAATGACTGCTTGAGCGTAAGTTTCGAAGTTTTCCATCCGTGCCGGATGTGATTGATCACTAGATCAAAAGAGCTCATTGCTACAGTCGGGATTCGAACTTGAAATCATTGCGTTGCAGGATCTCTTTGAGGTAATCTGCCTAACTAACTTTGGCAGCCGTCTGGTCTAGTGAGAGCTCCTGACTGCGAAACCTGAGGTCGTGGGTTCGGCCGCTGGGGGCAGACATTTGTGTTATGAACACGAGTATTTGTACCTAAGTCTTGGATGTCTTGTATTTATGTATATGTCTATCCATATAAGTAAATATATCGTTGTCTAGTTACCCCAACACAAGCTTTGCTTAATTTGGGACTACATCAATTTGTGTGGAATTGTCCCAGGTATTTATTATTTATTTAATTCATGGCCTTGGAAAACCCCTTATTACTTGTTACCTGTATTTTGTAAAGAGGTGTATTCATCCCCAGCTCCTTGCCTACAACCGTTGTCATGCTACAATGAAACGCAAGACGTGTGAGCGCGCGTCAAAATGGAATGTTTTATGTTCCAGCTGTACCATTCCGGACATTCCATAATTTGCCGTTTATACGGAATGGGACGTCTCGTATTGTTTTAATTTTTATGTAAAGTGTTACAATTACCATCGCCGTTTTATGCTAAAAAAATATGTGGTTATAAAGGAGTGTTGACATTTCTCCGATCATAAAATCGTGAGATAGAATCCGCAATGAAGAGATTCACAAATTAACTGGCGTGCCATATGGACGAAGCGAAGAGATCTGTAAGTCTAGATATAACTGGCGCTCTCTGCCTACCCCGTAAGGGACTCGGCGTGATGATATGTATGCATGTATAGTTTTAAGTATAGTGACTAGTCACATCGTGGGCTTAACGATGAGGAAGACATCGACAGGAAACCTGCATACGTTTGAGAAGAAAATCAAAGTCGTATGTATAGTCGTACTTGAGATACAGCGATAGATTCGCCTTCTGACACGTTACCATCGAAAGTATATTTTCGGAGATAGTGGGTGTGTGTATTACTATACATCGAGATATACTTATGATGGTGTGTCTATTAATACACATCTGCCTACCCCGTTGCCGTGGTCCTTATAGGAAGGCGTGAAAATGTATATACATACATACATATCATCACGCCAAGTCCCTAACGGGGTAGGCAGAGAGTATAGAGCGCCAGTTCTCTCTAGACTTACATACCTCTTTCGCTTCGTCCACATTCATCAGTCTCTTCATACATGCTCGTCGGTTTCGAGTACTCTTAACGTTCCTGTCCTTCAGAGTCCGATCTATTTGATCCAGGTAGTTGGAACGTGGCCTTCCTCTGCCTCTTCTTGCACACACTTTTGCTTTGTATATCTGTTTCGTCAATCTTTCTTCACTCATCCTTTCTATGTGTCCAAACCAAATGTATATAGGGTCAGCAATTGATTTTGCCCCACTGTAATTTCACTGGCCTTTTAATCTAGAGGGGACATTAGTTAAATCAATAAAGCTGCGCCCCAGTTGAGGAAGATTTCTACTATCACTCGCTTCGTCGACTATTCGGCGCCTCCATCAATAGAGATTGACTAAATTATGTTCCAATGTCGATAGTATTTCGTTGAAGAAATATTTTACTGTACTTGTTATGTCCCGCGGCTACATTAGCAGGATTTTGTTCTAGAATATAACGTATTCTATGTTAATTAGGCAAATCATTTAATTTCACCCGATTCCATTAAATTTTGTTTTGCTGTTCAACCGTGAAAGAGGTACAAATATCCTCAAACTTTCGTAATTCATTTATTATTACTACACACAAATTGACATACTCCCGAATTGAGCAAAGCTTGTGTTATGGTAACTAGACAACAATATACTTACATAGATATGTAGATTTACATAGATGCATAGGACAATCAAGACTTAGATACAAACAAATACTCGTGTTGATCACACATCATCTGCCCCCAGCGGGAATCGAATCCGCGACCTCAAGTCGCAGTCATGAGCTCTAACCTCTAGACGTCTGGTCTGGCCGTCAAATTATCAGGATTCATTTATACAGCGTGTTACTTTCTTCATGACAAATGTAACAGAGGGCGACATTCCTTCTTAATCTTACTTCTTACTAATATTATAAATGAGGAAGTTTGTAAGTTTCGATGTTTGCGGTTCTTTCACGGCAAAACGGCTGAACCGATTTGGTTGAAAGCTGAAATCGTGATGGCTCATACCTAGGAATAGGATAAAGGCTATTTTTTTTCTCGTAAATACAAAGTTCTAATATTATAAAGTATGATGCTCTTTCACGGCATAGCGGCTGAACCGATTCTAGCAGGAAAATACATAAGCTACTCTTTCGAACTCCACGCGGGCGAAGCCGCGGGCATAAGCTAGTGTATTATATAAATAGCTCCTCACGCCTTGACATATAGTCCCCAAAGGGCAAAGGTATAATTTAACATCCTCATTTCTTCTTGCTTCGTTTCTCGGGGACGATATTTCATAGATGTTTGAATTGCGCTCCAGTATTATTTAAAGGCAAGGAAAATTAGTCCATAAAAATTGTGTAATAAACTAACAAAAATTGTTAACAAATATGTAATTTGAATGCATTTAATATTATCGACATCAAAGAGAAACCACACTCTACGAAAAGAATATGCGAAAATTTAACTCCGACATTTATTTCAATATTATTTATTTGTGGCTGACATATTTAGCACACGCAATAATATATTGTACGTACACTTAAAAATATAATTCAGTTACTTATATAAAAAATAAATTCTGTAGACAGGTATCGAACTTGCGACCGTTAATTCAGATGACTGCGCCCATTAACTGCCTACGACGAGACATAGAAACTTAATGAGTGTAAGGCTATCAGTACACCACATTATATTATTAAAGCGAAGGTACCCAGGTCATGTTAAACTCACTTTAACCTGATTTCTCAAGTTCAATTAAACTTAATCGCCCTGTTAAACCTGTGCGGAGTCTACGTAAATTTAATATGTAGACGCCTTAAATTATGGCCCTGTTCAAATTTTATTGTGGAAATTAATTTATTTAAGCTTTAATTAAGGGTTTATATCTGCGTTGAAGTTTTACCTTTGGGATCATTTGCGGAAAGAATGTCAATGTTTAGGCACAGACTAAGTTGATATTGCTTATCTGTCACCGTTTGACGACTGTGCGTTTTCGCGGGTTTTCATTTCGACTATGCATGCTATCTCTCTTTTGGGGCTTGTGTACCAACAGTGATGATCTGTCAGACTCGTGTCATGAAATCCGAGACCCATTAAGGCTCTATTAGGCGATCCATGTCATTGAACTCTCGGCTATCACAATGCATACATGTGCTATACAAAGTACAAATTATACCCTGGTTGTCGAGTGGATGAGCAAGCAACAAATATTGCAAGTTCTAATCACGACTGCACCAATTAATGTTCCTTGATTTGTGGTAAAAGAAAGCGTTCAGAGTAAGCATGCATACGTTTGAGAAGGAATTCAAAGACGTAGTTAGTCGGGCTCGAGGAACGGCGATAAATTCACCACCTGCCTCGTTGGCACATTAAATATATCGCTGACGAAAAGTGGCAGTGTGGGTACTAAACAACTCAGCCTACCCCTTCGGAGACGCTTGTGGGAAGGCGTGAAGGAATACAAAATTCTAATATATACTTCTTTTGTTTCAGATCCAATGATGTGCCACTTTGAACGGTTGTGTTTAGACCTTATTATAAAAATATATTTCTCATGTAGGTACAGTGTTTAGTTATATGATCTAGTTCGAATAAAATTACATGACACTTTAAATGTTATTAGAATGTGAGCTCAACGTAAATTTTAGATTATTAAGTAAACAAATATATAAAAATTTATAATGAAATTAAGTGTAAGTGCGTACCGCGCGCATGCGTCTGCGCACAAGAAGATCTTAACGTCGTCCTACCAGCAGCACTATGGAAGTACCGCAGCGCCACCTACGTGCAATCCGCTGCAACCGCCCAACTTTACCCCGCAGGTCAGTTAAACTTATAAACTACCTACCTATTTTCAATTACAAGCGATTATTTTAATAAGCTTAAGTCTAAAACATGTAATTCGGTCGCTGGTTAATTTTGGGATTTTGTTCTATTTTTAATTAATTGTTTTTTTTTAATTTTGTTCTATCCCAATAGATCTGTTTCTCTACAAGAACTTATACCTACAATAGTATTCTCTGCACACACATCGGAGGTACATATACAACTTTTAAAATGATTAAAAGACCCGTATCGGAAAAAGGAATATAAAGAAACTACGCTGGAATCAAAATATTTTCCTATAATAAGCCATGCACGCTGCATCAACGGATACCCGCATGTTAGGTTGGCGCTTAGTAAATCACCGTTGATCAAAGTAAGCCTTTAAAGTCCCTGTACTAAAGCTCAAAATTGCGATACGTGAATTTTTCATAACACTTATATAATCGCTACGAAGCCGTCATGTCTTCCAAGTTTCATATATTGTAGTCTTGAGCAGGGCATACGTCGTGACGTAACAAGGCGAAGTTGCGCTCGACTCAAGTTGTGCTTAACATAACTATGCTCAACCTTTATTGAATTTTCTTCGACATGATATAAGACTTTCAAACTATTCCCCTTATACATTCAAGTGACTTGGATTTTATTGGAATCACGTAACTGGTCATTATGTTTACATCTCTGAAGGACGCGAACGTTAAGAGTACTCGAAACCGACGAGCGTGTATGAAGAGACTATACCGAGAGGGTATACCGAGAGTATAGAGCGCCAGTTCTCTCTAGACTTACATACCTCTTTCGCTTCGTCCACATTCATCAGTCTCTTCATACATGCTCGTCAGTTTCGAGTACTCTACCACTGAAATTAAGTTTACACGGCTGATACCGCAGGGCGCAAATAGTTCTTAAATAAAATCCTCTAGCATTTAGTGAGGTAAAGAGGGTACTGACAGTACCTACCTAACATTGACGAATAGCGAAGACCCCCAAAAATATTTATAAAACCTGCAACCCGAGTCAGAGCCTGCGCCTTAAGTGGGCACTTAAGATCTGCCATTCAATATCAAGTGATTGATTTTTCCTTCGACCGAGAAATCCTAAAACATAAGGGACTATAATTTACCTATTACTAGAGAACACAGAAGATAGACTATTGGATTCAATCTTCGTTTGGATTTAAGAGACTCGTTCGCAAGTTCGAATCCCGACTGTTCCAATGACTTTCTGAACTTCGGTATAGTGATTAGTCACACCACGAGCTTTAAGGTGAAGGAAAATATCAAGAGAAAACCTTCATACGTTTGAGAAGAAATTCAAAGGCGTATGTGTAGTCGTGCTTGAGTCACGGTAAGTTAAATATATATCTGGTTGAAAGTGTTTGTGGTTACTACCTATACACAGCTGCCTACCCCTTCGGGGAAAAGCTGCTTGTGCCATAAACCATTGCAACAAAACATGAGTTTAAATATTGTAAACATACATACATACATACATATCATCACGCCAAGTCCCTAACGGGGTAGGCAGAGATTATAGAGCGCCAGTCCTCTCTAGACTTACATACCTCTTTCGCTTCGTCCACATTCATCAGTCTCTTCATACATGCTCGTCGGTTTCGAGTTTTTTATTTTTTTTTTTCTTTTCCGTTTCCTCTCGATGTTTTCCTTCACCGTAAAGCTCGTGGTGTAACTAATATAATCACTGTACTTCAGTTCAGAAAAACTCATTGGTCCAGTCAGGATTCGAACTTGCATTCTTTGTAAACCAGTCGGCCACTACGGCACGGCTATATTTACTTATCTAATTGTAATGTATCATCTTTCAACATTAATTAAACTTTTAATATGACATAATTATAAAAGAACAGATGAAACATGTTCATTAAAGGAATATGAGGACGAAATATAAAAAATTACGGAATTACTGATAAAAAGAAATAGGGCACCTTTGAAAAGAGATGGGAAAATTAATCACATTTAATTTAGTCATAAGCGCATTCATTACTATGGCTTCGTTCACAACTTCACTGACCTCGGCACCAGATCGAATACGACATGACTGCGTGGAAAGCAACCTTACTATTTGATTGGAATCAGTAGAACCTGAAGACCCTTACTTCTTGAGGTTTGTCTCAAACCGGATTATAAGGTTTTCTGTAATAAAACATATTCTATGTACTCTAGCTAATCGTTCGTTAATAGTAAATTGTTTTAAATGTCAAATATATATATATATATATATATATATATATTTTATTTATATAATATGCTTCGTTATACATCATATTAAAAGACACACATCATACACACAAAGTACAATTTGGCGGTCTTATCGCACTCGGCGATCTCTTCCAGACAACCATTGGATGGAATAGACCTACATAAGTTATTTGGTAGATGAAAGTGTACGGCATCTTATTAAGTAAAATTAAATTTATATATATATAAATTAACAACAAAAATAACAAAATAAATCTTAATTTTTTTATTTTATTATTAAACTTTATGTTTCTTAATTAAGGGACTGATGAATGTGGACGAAGCGAGAGGTACGCAAGTCTAGAGAGAACTGGCGCTCTATTCTCTCTGCCTACCCCGTTAGGGCCTCGGCGTGATGATTTCTTAATCTGAATGTGTAACAGTTTATTTATTTATTTATTTATTTATTTATTTAAGGTTTGCCAACAGTTTATACACAAAGCTTATGTTAAATAATATTAGTCTAAGGGTCTTATGCTAATGTGCTAAACCTTTTACAGGCAAACACCACTTGCTAATAGTGCGAGGTTTTACAAAGTTGTACTTACTAGATTAGTCACACCACGAGCCCAACGGTGAAGGAAAACATCGAGAGGAAACCCGAGTACGTCCGAGAAGAAATTCAAAGGCGTATGGTCGTGCCAGAGCAACGGCGATGGACTCGCCATCCGTCACGTTGGCACCCAATACACCTCTGGCGGAAAGCGGGTGCGTGGGCACCACCCACACACCTCCGCCCACCCCTTCGGGGACCCTTGTGGGAAGGCGTGAGGACATATTATTTATTATTACTTACTAGCTGTACAATTAAAATAAATACAAAAATAAAAATGAACGGAACTATTACATAAAACATGTGCATACTAAAAAAAATATATCATGGGTTATTTTAAAGTAGACAATAAATATCATCCTTATCCATATCATCCTTTATCCAGTAAGTGCTGACGGAACCTGGCTACATTATCGAAGTGAATATCCAGGGTGTTACATTTATTAAGAAGTTTACTTTGGCGGGGGACCGGGGAGTTGGCACCCAATACAGTTCTTCTGAACGGTGGAACGAGAGGAGGGATTTTGCTACGGGGGCAACGAATAGGAACTCTAAACTGTATCTTTTGTAATAACATGGGACAGTCGATTTTGCTACGCATCAGTTTATACAAAAATTGCATGTCTAGCACATCCCGGCGAGATTCTAAAGAGGACATGTTGAAATAATCAAGCCTTGCTTTGTACGAGATTGATCTTCTGGCTAGTTTTGTGTGACGCGCTAAGTGCCACACAAACCTCTTCTGCAGACGTTCTATCCTCAGGCTATGTACAGCATAGTGGGGACGCCAGACAACACTGCAGTACTCAAGGATGCTACGGACTAATGTGTTAAATAGTAACTTTTTGGTCTTATCATTGTGGAATACCTTTCCATTCCTTATGACAAAACCCAGCACATTAGAAGCCTTTCGAACGATCATATCAATGTGGGGGACAAATGTAAGTTTTTTATCAAATAGAACACCAAGATCCTTGATAACTTCTATTTCCTGTATATTATCTTGCAGTATACTATATGAAGATGAAATTAAGTTAATTTTTCGGGTAAATTTTATGTGGAAACATTTCTTACTATTAAGTGACATCCTATTATTGTGACACCATGCAATCAGCCTATTAATATCACCTTGAAGGAGGTTAATATCAGTTTCAGATTTGATAACCCTTGCGAATTTAAGGTCATCCGCATACAGAAAAGGTGTTGAATTATAAAAACAAGTTGTGATATCATTAACAAAGATATTGAAAAGCGTAGGACCCAAGTGAGACCCTTGCGGTACCCCCGATAGTATTTTGCATACTTTAGAGTCGAATCCACCAAAAACAACATAAAAAGAACGGTTTTCAAGGTATGAATTTACCCATTGTAGCAGATTTCCAGCAAAGCCATATTTTGATAGTTTGGAGATAAGTATGCGATGAGACACCCGGTCAAAAGCCTTACTAAAATCAGTGTAAATGACGTCTACCTGACCCTGAGTGTCTATTGATTCCGTTAAAAATTCCGTGAACGATACAAGATTAGTACAGGTCGACCGGTTAGGTACAAAACCATGTTGATGTTGCGTGATCATTTGCTTTATATGTGACTGAAAGATTGGACACAATAAACATTCAAAGATCTTTGCGAAAACCGAGAGTATTGATATTGGCCTGTAGTCACTAATTTGTTCTACGTCACCTTCCTTAAATATTGGGACAACTTTGGCCACCTTCCATGAATTGGGAAAGATCCCGGTAGCAAGAGATTTAGAAAAAATTAAGTGTAGGGGTGTAACTAGGTTAGATGCGCAGTTGGTAACAAACACAGCAGGAATGCCGTCTGATCCTGCGCCCTTATTTTGATCTAGACTATGTATTATCTTAAGTATGGTATCTTGATCTAGACTAATCGAAGATAAATTTTCTTCAGTATAATTGCTTAGGTTATAATTTTCGTTATCAATTTGGGAATCATCTGTATTATACACCGAAGAGAAATATTTCGCGTACAAATTACATATTTCTGCCCCATCGGATGTTTTGTTTGAACCGTGCGACATAGTTTCAGGATAGCTGCTAGAACCATTCCTTTTGGACTTAATGAATGACCAAAAACTCTTTATGTTATTTAATCCAATCATGTCTTCTACACTTGATATGTATGTTTTGTAGCAGTCAGCCAGTAGTCTATCACAGAGTTTGTTTAAAGTAGCTAATCTTATTTCGTCCAACGGATTCCTATAGACTTTGAAACGCTGTCTGATTTTTTCTTTGCGTTTCAAAGTCTTTATCAGAACTCGATTAAACCAGACAGGGTATTTATTATTAACTGGTTTATGGACTGGCACAAATTTAATAATGATATTTTTTAATATCATGTAAAAAATCTCCACCATAGCATTAACGTTGTCGCATTCCGAGAACAATCCAGACCAGTTTAGTTCCTTTAAACAAGCGTTAATGGACTCGTAATCAGCCTTGCGAAAATTTTGTATTTGATCTCTCTTACTCTTAAATTGCAACTTATTAATAACAGGGAAGTTTAAAAGAATCGGGGGATGAAGAGCGTCTACCACCGACAGAGGTTGTGAAACAACGTCAACACTACATTGAGAGTTATTTGTAAGGACCAAATCGAGTATTTTATTGCGGTTATTCACTATGTAATTGTGTTGGGTTAAATTATTCTGGAAAACAAAATCAACCAGTGATTGTTCCAGGGTAGGTAGACTATGATTTGGGTTATTTATATTCACTTGGCTCCAGTTTATTCTACTAAGATTAAAGTCTCCTAATATACTGACATGGTGTTCCCAGTCTTCTAAGAATTCATTACATTTTGATAAGAAAGATTCTATCAAACCCTTATTGACTGGCGGAGGAAGGTAGATGCCGCATAATGCAATTTTAGTACACAATTCAGATGAATTTAAATCAACACATACCCAAATATCTTCAGCATCAGTTTCCCATGCAGGCATTCTGGAAGAGCGAAAGCGTCTAGATACCGCTATTAAAACCCCCCCACCCCTTCTCCCGCTGTGACCCATCTGTTCCCTATCTCTCCTATATACTTCGTATCTGTCATCAAAAAGTTCCTGATTGAAAATACCCTGGTGCAACCATGTTTCCGTCAGCACAATAACATCATAGTCACAACAACATAAGTTACAATAAAAATCGTGAGTTTTTGTCCTTAAACCACGAATGTTTTGGTAATAAATTTTTATAGGATTTGAACTATTTTTAGCATTAATATTGTTAAAGTCACACAAAGAACTTGGATCAACTTAGTTACAGTTTAAGACGAACACAGCATGTACATTATTAGATACTTGTTAATTGCTTAAACAATAGTGACTTTGTTACTTAAATGCGATTACTTATATTTATGAAGGGTATTAATTACTAAATATATATATATATATATATATATATACATACATACATACATACATACATACATATCATCACGCCAAGTCCCTAACGGGGTAGGCAGAGAGTATAGAGCGCCAGTTCTCTCTAGACTTACATACCTCTTCGCTTCGTCCACATTCATCAGTCTCTTCATACATGCTCGTCGGTTTCGAGTACTCTTAACGTTCCCGTCCTTCAGAGTCCGATCTATTTGATCCAGGTAGTTGGAACGTGGCCTTCCTCTGCCTCTTCTTGCACACATTTTTGCTTTGTATGATGAAAGGTATGTAAGTATAAGGTAGGTAAGATGGAAAGTATGAAAAAGATATTGAAAGAAGGATAACTGCCGGAATATGAATGGAGCCATGTCGGCGTTGATGGGCAGTAAAAGTCTGAGCAAGAATGCTCGAGTTGCTGTCCACAACGCGATATTGGTACCACATTGTATGGCAGCGAATCCTGGTATCAGAGGAAGTATGAAATAGCTTGAATGCAGTCGAGATGCGATCTCTTCGAAAAATGTGCGGCGTAACAATATTAGATCGAATCCGCAATGAAGAGATTCAAATCAACTGGCGTGAATGAGGGCGTGATTGTAAAGATGAAGAAAGGCATGTTACGTTGGTTTGGACACATAGAAAGGATGAGTGAAGAAAGATTGACGAAACAGATATATATATATATATATATATATATATATATATATATATATATATATATATATATATATATTTAGTCGGTAGTAATGTATATATGTACGAAATAATCTATGCTCAATAAAGCTGTAAATACCCTTCATAAATATAAGTAATCGCATTTAATTAACAAAGTCACTATTGTTTAAGCAATTAACAAGTATCTAATAATTTACATGCTGTGTTCGTCTTAAACTGTTAAACATTCAGTTTAAGAAATCATCACGCCGAGGCCCTAAACGGGTTAGCCAGAGAGAATAGAGCGCCAGTTCTCTCTAGACTTGCGTACCTCTCGCTTCTCTTTCGCTTCGTCCACACTCATCAGTCCCTTAATTAAGAAACATAAAGTTTAATAATAAAAAAAAATTAAGATTTATTTTGTTTCGTTAGTACAAGTATATTACATATATACGTTTCGATAGCTTAATTTGGGACTATGTCAGTTTGTGTGGGTCGCTCCAAGGCATTTATTTACTATAGTTATAAGATAAATTCCACTGTCAAACATCACGGCCGGCTCAGATTTATCATTGAATTGTTAGCAAGGAACTCCTACTAAGTTTACCTTATACATCACCTTGACAAATACCCAACCGGGCCTCACCCCGGGTCCTAAGTACCTAAGTAATAGGATAATTAAGTACACTCGGACGTTTCTTCGAGTATCCCAAGTATTTCTTATTAAGCAACTTAGTTATTTCGCTTTGCTTTTTCCAGCTTCTGAGCTTGAGGCGACTTCGGAGCTTGAGGTTTGATGCCCTCTGGGCGAAAATTCTTTGGTCATGTCTTATATATTTAGCTAGCTGTGCCCGCGACTTCGCCCGCGTGGAATTTAACAAAAAGTTCGCCCTTCCCCCTGTGAATAGGCTAATTCTTTGTCCGAGGTAGCTGCCAGCTCTTCGGTCTCCTGTGATGTCGACTAACCTTTTTGCTATTTCTTTAAATAGCTTTGTGGCACTATGACCCCACGGACTCGACAGCGAATGGGACAAAATTATATTCGGAGCCTATACCCCTGTATTTGCATACTTTAGCTTTTTCATTTCAGATAATAATATATATAAAAATAGTCATGGATAAGTTAGAATACAGCCAACTGGCACCTAAAATATAATTCTGGCGGATAGTGTCGCGATACTACCTATACACCTCTGCTTACCCCTTAGGGAACCCTTGTGGGAAAGAGTGAGTTATACTGATTAGAGAGAAAAATAAGACACTAGTTCTTAGAGATCGGAAAGGAACAAGAGAGACATTTTCAGTTAAATTACTTTCTTTGTTCCTTTAAACCTATCCTATTTGTGAGCTTCATAATTTCTATCTACACTTCAGAGACCTTTATAGCGTATATTTTTTCTACTATACATAAATCCTAAGTGGATTGCAGCTAGAGTGTGATAATATGGATATATCTAGCAGCCAATCCAGCGTCTAGTGGCTTCCGTCCGGGTCGCTCGACGGCAACAATATAACATATTCTGTGTTGCTTCGACGCTTGTAGAATACAAGTTCTCAAACTTTTTCTAAAATTTTTTAAATAAGAGAGTATTTTTTTAAAATCTGGCTTTTGTCTTCGCTTCAGATGCAACTACTTATAGTTACCTCTCCCCTCTGTTTTTGACCTACGTATGTCATAAATGACATTATTTTCTTACCTCGTAATTGCATATACGTTTTTTTTACTGAATTTAGACTGAGGATATTTAAGCATTACTCAGATTCCTCTCTCACTCTTTTCCCTATTGATTTATTTAATTGACATGATAGATGGCCAGTCTGCCGCCATTGCTCAAACACGATTGTACACGATTCTTGTAATTTCACCCCATAACGTGCATACGTTATGGGGTAGAGAAAACCTAAAGAGGAAACCTGCATAGGTTTCCTCTCGATGTTTTGCTCCATAATGAAGCCCGGGGTATGATAAATAAACTTAAGTTCGGAAAAAAACTCATTATTACAGTCGAGGTGTAAACTTTAAATCTAAAATATTACAGTTTTTTTAATTACCTATCATTAAAATCATGCATTCTGTTCGAGCAAAATGTGTCCTTAAATAATATGAATGGAAAGTGTCTGTAATTTTATTGTAAAAACAGTTTGAGCATCACAGCCGCAGCCTGACCGGAAGAGATAGAAAGAGGAAATGCGCATTGGCTACTATTCCGGCAGACTGAGCGTGCTTATGTGATATTACAACACGATATGTGTCCGAGTTCGTGATCATATTATATTATGTAATTGAAACTACAGGTCGTCAGCCTAATAGCCGAGTCAATGGTCTTGTGAAGTTATAGTCGCGGATTCAATCCCCGCTGAAGACGGTAAACGCTTACGATCAGGCGGGCCGCGTGCTTGCATGCCACCTTAGAGGTACACAACATTTATGAGAATACTAGCTTATGCCCGCGGCTTCGCCTGAGTGGAGTTTGAAAAATAATCTTTGGAAATTTTCCTGCTAGAATCGGTTCAGCCGCTAGGCTGTGAAAGAGCATCATACATTATAATATAAGAACTTTGAATTTTTCAGGATAAAAAAAAAGTAGCCTATGTCCTATTCCTAGGTATTAGCTATCACCATTTCAACTTTCAGCCAATTCGATTCAGCCGTTTGGCCGTGAAAGAACCGCAAACATCCAACTTACAAACTTTCACATTTATAATATTAGTAAGATAAGATAAATGTATGCTGAGTTGGCTAAAGTTCGTCTTGGAGAACATCGATTGGAAACCTGCATCACTGTACTAAAGGTCTAAAAAACTCATTGGAGTCGGGGTTCGAACTTGCGATCTTTGTGTCGCAGGCAACTGCTCGAACCACTCGGCCACCACGGCTTTTTCATACCATAATCAAATGGACCTCGATAGCTATTACAGACATCAACAGACAAACTATATACAGGTACAATTATTCATCATCATCATCAGCCCACTCTAGTCCACTGCTGGACATAGGCCTCCCAGCATTTGCCAGCAGTGCTTCGCAGGTACAGATACAGCTTTTAAAATATAAATGCAGAATGGTATGATTTCAAGCCGATCAAAGCTGTCTCATAAATCACAGCGAGTTGATTGCAATAGAATGGGCCAAGTATTGTGTTCTGGCACCGTGTCAAATGCGGCATTCGAATGCAAAATACACTCCGAGGATGGTCTGCGACTTAATATAACATTGAAGATTATTTTCCTCGTTTTATCCATGTCATTACTTCTTTTCCCTAGAGTACGGTATGAAGCTCAAGAAGAATGCTGAGTGAATATAAAAAATGAGACGCTCAAAAACGATTCGGTCAAATTGACGTATGTACTAGACAGGTTTTTTGAAGTGCACTTTTTGGGTGAACAAAAATCACCGAACGCCTTCCGTAGGCTATATGTATACGGTGTATATATGTACATATATGTATATAGATACATACATGTACATAGATGTACTGTAACACAACGATTGCACGTTCAAATCCCGACTACCAATGAGTTTTTATGAACTTAAGTACAGTGATTAGTCATACCACGAGCTTTACGGTGAAGAAAAACATCCAGAGGAAACCTGCATTCGTTTGAGAAGAAATTCAAAAGCTTATGGATATTTGTGCTGGAGTAAATCAGAGTATTGGCGTCCATAGGCGGCGGTAACCGCTTGCCATTAGGCGGGCCGCATGCTTGTTTGCCAACCAAGTGGTATAAAAAAAGTAACAGCGATGGACTCGCCACCTTTCACGTTGGCACCTAAGTACATATATCTACTACCTATACACCCCTTCGTGGACCCTTGCGGTGGATGACAGAGCCCATATTTATTCCGCGTTAATTCGTTTCTCGTAAACTCGTAATGGCGGCGAAGGGGAGTTCGACCGTTTCCTGCAATTTGTCACTTCCGTTCGCCTTCAGTCTTTATAATTGGATGCACTTCAATTTGAATTTAAGCTGTTACTTATGCACTTGGCTTTTTCCATTATAAGATAATAATTATCATATCATCACGCCAAGTCTCTAACGGGGTAGGCAGAGAGTATAGCGCCAGTTCTCTCTAGACTTACATACCTCTTTCGCTTCGTCCACATTCATCAGTCTCTTCATAATTTGTTATCTATGTTAGCCTAGGAAGCCGTGGTGGCCGAGTAGTTCGAGCAGTTGCCTGCGACGCAAAGGTCGCAAGTTCGAATCCCGACTGTACCAATGAGTTTTTTCTGAACTTAAGTACAGGGATTAGTCACACCACGAGCTTTACGGTGAAGGAAAACATCGTGAGGAAACCTGCATACGTCTGAGAAGAAATTCAAAGGCGTATGCATAGTCGTGCTTGAGTAACGGCGATGGACTCGCCATCTGTCACGTTAGCACCTAATATACCTCTGGCGGAAAGTGGGTGTGTGGGTATTACCTATACACCTCTGCCTACCCCTTCGGGGACCCTTGTGGGAAGGCGTGAGGATATATATATATGTTAGCCTATATTCTCTACCCACCCCGTGATGTGACTCGGCGTAATATATATGCATGTAAGTGGAAAAGCCTTTAAACTAATTTAACAAAAACACTGGTAAAACAACATATGGTGAAGTTTAATCCACCTAAATAGAGCTCAATAACGCGTCGCAGTCGTTAAGCTAAACATCTGGTTTCGTTTGTCGAGAACTATTTTCTAATCGCGCCATAAAAGCTGACTTCAAACTCCATTAACACGATCCGATTAACCCATATGAATCGCCATTGTTAATTCGATACACCACGACAACATTTTGCCACCCGAAAATATATACCGGTCTGTTCCGATGGTAAGCGGTTACCGCCGCCTGTGAACGCTTGCAACGCCAGGAGCATTGCTCGCGCGCGGCAATAATGTCACACCCTTCTTGAACAACTGCATGCTGTACTCTGCAGGGAAAATGGCAACGCGAGATCATTAATTATGACCAATAGAAAATTATTTTATTCCAGAAAAAAGCTTACAATGTTATCAAATTTACCCGAGTGAAGCCGCGAGGCATATCTAGTAACAATATGTATATGAGATGTAAAGGTCACCAATCTACTAAAGCAAAGTCAGCACGCTGCTCAGACTTCGGAGGGATTAATTAAAAAGCAAAGCCGCTTAATCGCTACCATTACTCTACAGCCACGTCAGACAGAGATCGCGTAAGGGTTGTGTCCTCATAAGTGGCTGAGATGAAGGCCATTTAAAGTTGATTAGCGAATTATACGGAAGCGAAGGGGATAAGGCTGCAGAAGACGGTGACATGCGACTGTCATTTGTTATTTCATTTTTATGTTAAGTAGCAGCCGGGAAAGCATATTAATAATATTCACGTTTATTTACTTCTAAGGTTTCCCAGGTAAGGTTCAGCAAGGTTCTAAGGTATTATAATTATATTATTAATTATAATTTCTAGAAAATGTATGACTAAAAGCATAATATAAATAAACTAAGATACAGAATTTTACTTAACTATGTAAAACACCTGTAGTGATTTAATTTCATAATAATAATAATTATCGGAGCAAAAGTTGCTTTTCGTTGATCCATATGTTTATGTGATAAGGTATTTGTACGAACAGGTTCTTTCTTCTTCTCCAACGTATCCAGCTCTCAATGTTTTCCTTGACCTCATGAAGTGACGCTCATAGTGTGTACTTACGTTCAGAAACTTGTATAGTACTTGGTACAGTCGACAGCGTGCAAGCAAGTACTCAAACCACTCGGCCACCACGACATTTTTATGTCGTGTCGTGGTGGGTAATGTCGTGGTGGTATATATCATATATATCATTCTATTACTATATCTAATAATATATCTTCACGCCTTCCCACAAGGGTCCCCGAAGGGGTAGGCAGAGGTGTATAGGTAATACCCTCATACCCACTTTCCGCCACAGGTATATTAGGTGCCAACGTGACAGATGGCGAGTCCAACGCCGTTACTCAAGCACGACTTTACATACGCCTTTGAATTTCTTCTCAGACGTATGCAGGACGTATATATATATATAATAATATATCTTCACGCCTTCCCACAAGGGTCCCTGAAGGGGTAGACAGAGGTGTATAAGTAGTAACCCACACTCCCACTTTTCGCCAGAGATATTTTTTAGGTGGCATTTGTTGCACGCTTTATTTTATAACTGTTTCTATTATGCACTACTAGCCAGCAATTTTCCAATTACTATGAAAGTACTGACGTCACAATGTTGATGGCATAGATAGGAGGCACCGATGAAGTAAACAAGACCGGCGCTAGCTCACTCATGCTCTGTCAAGTGCATTTAACGAGAGTTTAATGACGTCATCCATCGAATATCTAACAATGAAAATGGAAAAATCACGTTAATAATTATTTGATATTTATTTACAGCCAGTTGGATCCACCGTGCGTTGGAATGCCTACGCAAATTTTCTTTAAGATTGAAGTTAACTTTGACGTTCCAAGAACACCTTTTGATATCATAAGTGAGAAGGAGAGTTTGGTATTTACTCGTGCACGTTATCATTTTGCAACCGACCAACATACGATATTCGATCAGCTGTCAACAAATTCATTTCATCAAGAACGTATATAGTTTACGAGGGATGAAAACAAGTACTTTCGATAGACGGTTTTCTGGGACACAAGCATTAAGAAATTGCAATATTTGCCTGAAGTATAGAAAAAGGAAAAGAAGCCCGGAATAAAAACCTGAAAAATTCTGAAACATATACTAAATCACAAGCGAACCTGCGAGAAAAGCAGTTAATTTAGTAACTATTTTACCCAAAACAAGGAAACGCTGTTTCATTCATATCATACAAACGCAAACTTCTCAGTGAGTAATCATAATTCGCGAAATTGTCGTTACGTTTATAATAGAGAAGGGGTAAGCCCATAACTTTGTAAATACATTTATATCTTAATGTAGAAACATATTTTTTTTTAATATTGATATAATTTATTTGTTGTAAGTAATATTTTATACATTAAAATACCTTTATATTTGTTTGGTTATCAAACATTTCGTCTATAAGACTTCTTTATGTGTGGCAACAAAACGTTATTATTGACCATTGCAATACAAAAAATTTACAACATATTCATCTGTTTTTTATTACACCAAAAGATTGGCAAACAACCATACGGCCCACCTGATGAGAAGCGGATACCATAGCCTATTTACGCTCACGATACTGAAGTGTCACTTGCGCGTTACCGCTCTCTGCCCGGACAGCTATACTGTGTTGGCAGCATTATAAGAGTACTCTGTTGCGAACTCAATATTATCGAAATTTGCGAGTAAATATTTAAGTACCTCAATCTTTGAGTTCAGATTCACGTTGTTCATGTTTCATTCGTCAAAAGAAGTTTTTGGAAGTCAAAACATAATAATTGCTGAAGCTCAGCTCCTCAGGCCATGCAAGCGAAGGAATATGTGCAAACCACCGTGTACTCTCTCGCCTCCATGACCTGAGGAACCGAGCTAAATCATCAGCTCAAGAACCTGCTTACGAAGACCAATAGAAGATGCAAGACAGATCAAAAATATGAGAAGAACAGGACATAGATACAAGAGGTAAGACACACCGGATCTTCCGTTCGGAGTTGTAGTTGTCTGAGCCCATATATAATAGAAGAATAAGGCGATAAGTGGGTATGTGGGTTATTACCTACACGCCTCTGCTAATCGACCCTTATGAGAAGACGTGCAGAGGAGATCCAGGTCAATATTTTTTATACCACAAATGTATCAAGCCAACATGCTCTCTGCCGTGGTGTAAAGCGATTACAGACGCCTATGGCCACTTTCAAAGGCTACCTTTAGGTGGCCTTGTGTTTCTGCGGTGATCACGGATTGCTCGTTCGGAATTGGAGTGGCTAGATCGAGATCGTAGCTTTCAGAAGAGAGCTAATGGAACTGCTTTTACCTGGTGTTATGTTCCTGGGATGAGGAAGATTTCCAGGAGTCCACATGGAATGGGCCAGGGGAAGTTACCATCAGGTAGATCATATGCTTCCTCCTATGTGCTTGCTACAAAGATTGCAAGTTCGAATCGTGACTGTACCAATGAGTTATTCTAATCATTAGTTACAACATTGATTACTCACATCAAGAGCTTTACGGTGAAGGAAAATATCGAGAGGAAATCTGCTTACATCTGAGAAGACAATCAAGACGTATACGTAAACGTATATAGCTGTGCTTGAGAAACGGCTATGGACTCGTCATCTGTTACGTTGGCACCTAAAATACACCTCTGCCTACCCTTGGCGTGGTTTTTGTCGGTGGGCGAAAATATATATATTTGTTTCATCCGTAAATAAAATGTCGTTCTCCCAAAAATAATCCTGTCTCTTATTTTTACCCCTTTTAAATATGTAAAAAATGCTATGGTTTGGTATCTAAGAAAAAGTGTGACCACGTTGCCATATTTCTATATTATGTTAAGAATTACGAAGATCCTTCGAAAATGTCAACCCTTATTTAAAACCTTTAGGAAAATGTCCAATATCGTAAAGTGACATGTTACCTAAATTACATAAGAAAAACCGACACCAAACGCTTTCTAACATGTCATAGGTTAAGAGAAATAATATACATCAAGTACTTTATGTAAGCCGTGATGGCCGAGTGGTTCGAGTAGTTGCCTGCAACACAAAAGTTGAAAGTTCGGATCCCGAACGTACCAATGACTTTTTAACTATAATGATTAGTCACAACACTTCGAGAGGAAACCTGCATACGATTGAGAAGCAATTCTATGTATGTATAGTCGTGCTTGAATTACGGCGATGAACTCGCCATCTGTCACGTTGGCACCTGAAATAAATCTCTGGCGGAAAGTGGGTGTGTGGGTACTACCTATACACCTCTGCCTACCCCTTCGGGGATCCTTATGGGAAGACATGAGGATATATTATAATAATATATTAGGTATAGTGATTAGTCACAACACGAGATTAACGGTGAAGGAAAACATCGTAAGGAAGCCTTAAAAGCATACTTTGAGAAGAAATTCAAACTCATATGTTTGAAAGATGTTTAAGCCACGCCTAGGTTCTGGGCAAAATGTGTGCTCCTCGCGATACGTGTCTTATCGAGCAGCACATCTATATCAGGCCCTTGATCCAGCCATCTACTGAGTGACTTCAGATATTGATCGAGTTATTTTGCAATTAAGCCATTGGTTTACAATAATCAGCACAAAGGTTGCAAAGCCTACATCATGTCAATATATTTATCTTTTGTTTTTCTTATTGTTATTATTATTTATTTCAAAATAAATCTTATAAATTACATTTTTAAATATATATATATATATATATATATATGTATATAAAAACATATTTAAAAGTATAAAATATAGGGGCCCACCGGTATCGGGATCAGGGCTAAAGGTACCGGTGGTTAGGGTCCCAGAGAAAGAAATCTCCTCACAATACGTGCTATTTCGAGCAGTACTGCTTTCTGCATCAGGCACTTGATCCTACCGTCTAACGAGAGCCTCTTGAGGTGTTGGTCGAGGCTCTTTGCCATTAGGCCACTGGCCGTTATTACTATCGGCACAATGATTGCAGAGTCCACATCCCACATGCTGACAATCTCGTGAGCCAACTCCAAATATTCTTATTATTATTATTAACGTGGCTCACCATGCGGGTCCGTAAGAACGACATTAATTGCGTGTGCTCTACTCGATTTATGTCTTTTTTTTATTCCACACGGGTGAGCATGCGGTCCGCCTGATGGTAAGCGGTTACCGCCGCCTATTGACACACACCAGGGGTATTGCTCGCGCGCTGCCGACCCTGAAGAAATCCTTTCACACCCTTCTATTACTTTAACTCGGTTTAGGCGTAGATCGGTCCTAGAAACAATTTATTCGTTGCCTTTGAAATTCTCGGTCCCCAAAGGTGCCTGGTCCTTTGTCTAGGTTTGCGGGGGGTCCATATCCAACGCAGGCCCCTTCGAAGGTTTTATTATAGAAAAGGATGTACCGTGATACACCCGGAGATGATCCCCGTCGTGTACAAAGACATTGTTATTAAGAAAATTGTTAGTCTTTAGTATTATAACAACGAGTCTTTTGATCCAGTGACATTATAAGTAGGGATTAAAATTGACGCCATTCTCTAGCACCCGGTGTCATTGACAGACTATCTTATGCGCGTTTTTATTACTATATACTATATACACTTGACATCAAGAGAGTCGTGTGAAAAGAATTTTCATTCAAGTATGGCTCTTGGGGAAAACATGCACTGAGAAATCATTTAAATAAGTGGCTTATTGTTGAAAAACAGATTGCTATGAAGCAGAAACATAAAAAATATATATAAAAAAAAAAAACTATGTAACCCTTCGAGTACCGAAGACGCATGTAAATAATAATAATATCCTCACGCCTTCCCACAAGGGTCACCGAAGGGGTAGGCAGAGGTGTATAGGTAATACCCACATGTAAATATCTTAATATATATAAATTACACGTCACGTTGTTTGTGTGCGATGCACTCCTAAACTACTTAACCGATTTTAATCAAATTTGCACACCGTGTACAGTTTATTCCAACTTAAAAGATAGGATAGATATATTTGACAGTCACAATTATCTGTTGGAGCAACCAAACGACTCTAACAGATGGCGATATCTGTTGACTGGATTGAGTAAGTATTTATTTATTTACAATGTAATATAACAAAAACCTTAGCATAAGCAACGCGAAGCCGGGTATTCTAGTAATAATAATAATAATATCCTCACGCCTTCCCCCCGAAGGAGTATGCAGAGGTGTATAGGTAATATCCACACACCCACTTTCCGCCAGAGGTATATTAGGTGCCAACGTGACAGATGGCGAGTCCATCGCCGTTACTCAAGCACGACTATACATACGCCTTTTGAATTTCTTCTCAGACGTATGCAGGTTTCCTCTCGATGTTTTCCTTCACCGTAAAGCTCGTGGTGTGACTAATCACCGTACTTAAGTTTAGAAAAACTCATTGGTACAGTCGGGATTCGAACTTGCGACCTTTGCGTCGCAGGCAACTGCTCGAACCACTCGGCCACCACGGCTCGGCATTCTAGTATTATATAATAATTACAATGTCTAAGATAAGAACCTCAGAGAAATAACTAAATTCAAATTATAAACAAATTAGCGAAGAGAAAAACAAGAAAAATCATTGAATGAAGTTTGCAAGTTAGGCGGGCAGTCTATTACATAATCATTTACATTTTTAGCCGCCACTTCAAGTTGGCAATCTCTGCATTTTCACATTTTCATGAGAATAATAGAACCGTTTTGGACTGTAGCCAGCTGGTAGAGATCTAATTATATTTTAAAATTACAAGCTGGCTTATTATAAATATGAATGCGTGGTTAAATTAAACACTTTCAAAACAAGGACTTAGAATATTCTCAATTTTTTTTTTGTATTGTCTCTCTTAGCGTGAGTTCCGGGAACTTTTGCTACTTAACCGGTCAATTGCGAGAACTAGGCCTCCAGCCAGGCACTTTATTTTTAAGTAACACAGCTAAGGGCACCCCCTGTGGGGTACGAACCTCGGCTTAGGGCGTTGCTGGATCGCGAGCAAGGGAGCTGGGCTGGACTGGTAATTTTATTTAAATATTATTTGGGGGGCGGGATTTGCGCGTCTGGCTCGGCGCGGGCCGGCGTTTGCGGCGGAGATCGGGGGGGAACATTACGGCTTATTCGCGTCGAGCCTCGCCGGCGAGGACGGAACAGTGGTCGGTTGTGTGTAGTGTTGGTGATATTCTCAAATAATGACTTATATTTTATATACATACATACCATGGAACTGAATCCCTTCTAGTGTAGGCAGAAAGAATAGAGCGCCAGCTCTCTCTAGAATTGCAGTCTCATTCCCTTCATCTAGCTAGATTCATTAGTCTTTTCATACATCCTTAAGTTTAAGGTATTATATAAAATAAAGAAATAGAAGTAGAATATAATAATGTTTATTTCGGATCATATGCAGTGTTAGTAAGCACAAGATTTAATTTATGAAACTATATTAGTAGGAACAAATTTTGATAAAAAAATTATACATACACGCCTAGCGTAGGTATGTCCCTTGAGTTCCTTGAGAATATGTAAAAAATTAAAAAAAATATATAACTTTAATTTATAACAGACTCGCCTTAGCCTTGTAAACGTAGTAAATCCGAATTCGTATGCGTCGTAACTTGAAAATAACGTAAAATGACTTTAATTATCGTGTTGGAAGCTCGGGGTCAGCGTGGTTTTCACCGTAGGGCAATTAGGATGAACACTTGTTAGGAAGAAACTACATTACTTACCTAGGTTTGACCGTGTAAGAACCGCTAATATTCAAACATCCAAACTTACAAACTTTCACATTTATAATATTAGTAAGAAAGATATAATTATATGTACAAAATATATGTTGACTTACGAGGACCGTTGTACAGAGTCAATTCGTGCTTCAATTTCATGAGTAACTAGGACCAACACAGTCATCATTATATTTGCTCTTCTTCTGAAAAATTGCCATTGTTCTTTAATGTCTGAGATACATCCTGCTACAGTATAGTCGGGTTATGATCACTAAACGTGGCAAGGTTTTATTGAAGTATTCACATTCCTACTTTTACGACCTCGAAGTGAACTAAAACTTGCTTACTCTTCGAGATTCCATATCTTGGGACACAATTTTATTTATGTCTAGTTTCATATCCTTTCATGACGTTTCACTGCGTATGTGTACTAGGATAACTATAAAGCATGTGGTTGATTCATGCAGAATTCGGTTTTTTATTCACACGAAAGTGCTTTACAAGCATGCAATAAAAACAAAAATTTCGATGTTTTCCTTCACCGTAAAGTTCGCGGTGGCAGAGTTCGAGTAGCATCACAAATTCGAATCCTGACTGTGCCAATGAGATTTTCTAAACTTAAGTACAGTAACTAGACACACCACGAGCTTTACGGTGAAGTAAAACATCGAGAGGAAACCTGCATACGTTTGAGAAGAAATTTAAAGGCGTATGTATAGTCGTCTTCCCAGAAGGAATCCGGTTGGGGTAGGCAGAGATATATATTAGCACTTATGCAAATGTAAAAGATGTCCATCGCTATTTCCTAAGCACGACCAATCATACGTCTTTGTATTTCTTCTTACACGTTTGCAGGTTTCCTCTCGGTGTTTTCCTCTACCGTAAACTCGTAGTGGGATTATTTACTGAACATTCAGAAAAACTAATTTGTACTAACCCACTCGGCAAAATCGGCCTTAATTAAAACTGTTGATATCAATATCTACGTATGCGTTTACATGTAGTGCACATATATGCAAGTCTAGAGAGAACTGGCGCTCTATACTCTCTGCCTACCCCGTTAGGGACTCGGCGTGATGATATGTATTTTATAGCTATTAAAAAAAAAATGATTCTACTTCCAGATAATTAATAGCTGTTTTAACATTTTAACATTTCATACAGGAAGGAAATTTCATTTAAACTCTTAAAAAGGTTCTAATTTCTAGTATCGGCTACTGCCTATAATGATTCAATGATGCCGAGCACGCGTCATTATTCATCAATAATGAGAAGCCACGGCCATTAATCACGGCTAAGGCTGCATATTGTCATGGTAATTAGAGACCTTTGCTATGCGAATAGCCTCCGCTCATTTGGTATTGGCGCGGCATCCAAATTGGCAGTTGGCAGTTGCACAAGTCAGAATATAGATGGCGCTATTTTCTTTATACACATATTAATTAAAAGGAAATATTTCATTGGTACCTTTGTAATGTACAAGTTCAAAAACCACTCAACCAATATTTAAAATAATTTCACCTGTGGAAATGCTGTTTCGTTCGAAGAAGCGCTGGGTTCCCTGAAGGGGTAGGCAGAGGAGTAGCGCACACCCGCTTCATATTTAGATGCCAACGCGACAAATGGCGAGCCTGTCGCCGTTTCTCAAGCACACATACATACTGGTACATTTTTTAATTTCTTCTCAAAAGTTTGCCAGATTTCTCCTCAATATTTTCTATCACGGTTGTGTCGACACAGATTTTATTAACTTGTAATTGTTTCCAAAAGAAGCAATTCGTTGTCGAACTTGGCTGTCATTAATCTCTGTTGTATAATAAACATTTTCGAGCATACATTGAAAAATAAATTTGCGAAGTTTTTAAAGTCAAAAGTCAGTTAAATCAAAGTTATTATCAATCTTGTCCGGGGTAATGAAAGGGAAGGTTTGATATTCATAAGAACAGACAATTTGCCAAGTTAATATTCCGGAGCGGTTTGTGGGAACAAGCAAATTGCACTAATCTAATTGAAAAACGAGGAAACTTATACAATTACTGGCTACAATTACTTCCTCGGTTCTTTGTGAATGGGGATTGACGGGTTTAGCGAGCTTATGAATTGGATCCAAAATACTACATTGCATATAATTACGCCAAACCCTCTCGGGCAGAGAGAGAGTGAGAGAGACGAGGAGTAAGTAGTGCGCCAGCTCTTAATCAGGCTAACATAATTTTATATTAGAAGTCCATAGCCAAATAACTGATTTTTTTGTGTTGTGTGCGTACGCGGTGAATAAGGTTTCCAGTAATGAGCTCCTTGGGGAGGGGGGAGGATTGTTACATTGTGTTGGAAGCAGAGGGATTAAACCCATTATACTGCCAACACACTAGAACTCTCCGAACACAGAGTGGCAAGGCGCAAGTGTTACTTCGGTATCGTGAGCGTAAATAGTCTACGGTAACCGTTTCCCTTCAGGTGGGCCTTGCTTGTTTGCCACTCTTGTTGTATAAAAAAAAATTTACTCCATCGCTCCATTCACATTCATCAGTCCCTTCATACCTACTCGTTTCGAGAACCCTTGACGTTTATCCTTGAGTGTTCAATCGATTTGATCTAGGTAGTTGTAACGTTGTTTTGCCTCTCTTTCCTTATACTTCTGAATTGTATATCTGCTTCGTCAATCCTTTTTCCTATCTAAAGCTTCGAGCCAACGTAACAGGCCTCTCTTTATCAAACACACCATCAGGCGAGTTGCTTTGCGAATTTCTTCGAAAAAACAATGTTCCATGACAACGTTACGGACGTTCATTATCTCACCAAGAGCATTACAGTAATAAAAATATAGACGGTTAACTTTTGAGAAGAAAATGAAAGATGTAAGTAAGGCTTGAGAAATAGCGCTCGACAAAAAACACGAACTTAGATTGTTGTTTAAGATATGGGTGCATTCGTGCTGAAAGTTCGCTATTGAGCTAAAGTAAAGTCTGCCTTACTTAATTGAAGAGATCGCGCTAATCCTTACAAGCTACCATAGCTTATTAAATAATATAAATAGCATATTTAAATAATAAAACTAATCCCGATATGTATCAAGAGGTGGAAGTGAATGAAGACAAAGAGTTATAAGTCTAGAGAGAACTGCCGCTCAAGTCTCTTTGTCTAACCCGCGATGGACTTGATGTGATTAAGTATGTACATGACATACTTAATCACATCAAGTCCATCGCGAGACTAGAGCGGCAGTTCTCTCTAGACTTATAACTCTTTGGCTTCATTCTCTTCCACCTCCTGATACATATCGGAATTAGTTTTATTATTTGAATACTAGCTATGCCCGCGACTACGTCCGCGTGGAATTCAACAAGAAATATTGTTCAGTTTCCAAAATAAAAGTAGTCTAAGTTATTACTTTTAGCATCAGCTGTCTGCCAGTGAAAATTCTGTTAAAATCGGTCCAGCCATTTTAGACATTACCCGGTACAAACAGACAGACTGACAGACAGACAAAAAAAAAATTCGGTGTATGTACCGTGTATACATCCATATGCATTGAATAAAACGCGGTTATTTTAATATTACAAAATAATAGACACTCGAATTTTATTTATTTGTATAGACTAATGGATGCAGCAGAATATAAGGTAGAGCTCGTCCTAGACAAACTAGCAGAAAGATGATCTAAAGACGAACTTATAATCACTTTGAAACTTTGCATAGAGTTGCTAACAACCTCTATGTTGTTTTAACTTATGCAATTAACGCAAGGTGTTATTTTCTGAACATACTAGCTTATGCCCGCGGCTTCGCCCGCGTGGAAAGAGCAACATGCATATTTTTGCCTTTATAATATTAGAGCTTTGAATCTTTCGGTATTCAAATGTAGCCTATGTCTTAATCCTGGGTATAAGCCATCACCAAAAAAAAAAATATCAGTAAACCGGCTTTTTTTTTCAGTCGTAAAAAGGTTTTAATTTTTCAATAAAAAGTATCCTATGTTACTTCTTATACCTCCAGGAATATGTGTACAAACTTTCATGTTAAATGGTTATGTAATTTTTACGTGAAAGCGTAACAAACAAACTTACATTCACATTTATAATATTAGTAAGGATTGTAAGCTGGCGGTACGTCGCGGCTTTCTCCGTGATTTATACATTACTGCTCCACTTGGGCGGGATCATATAACCTTCCTCAATGAACGGACTACCTAATGCATATTATTTTTTCTAGTCAGATAAGTAGTTTCCGCAATTGAAGAAATAATCTCTGCATCTTGTAATCTATCTTTATTTTAATAAATAAAAACATCGCCATATCTTTAGATCAATCAATTGGAGCCGATAGGTGGCGCCCCGATCGAGTCCGATTATATTTTTTTCACCCAAACACAGCTAGCTGGGCGTGACAGCCTGTACTGTTATAGACATACATACATATCAATACCCTAACGGTGTAGGCAGACACTAGCCATTTTCGCTTCGTCCACGTTCATCAGTCTCTTAATACGTGCTCGCCGGTTTCGTCCGTTCTTAGTTCTTTCGTAAGCCCGTCCTTGAGTGCCAATCTTCTTCACTCATCCATTCCGTATGTCCAAACCAACGTAATATGCCTTTCGTCATCTTTACAATTACACCCTCGTTAATGCCCGTTGTTTTGAGAATCTCTTCACTGCGGATTCAATCGTAATAAATCCCAGATAAAAGTCAGACAAGATAAAAGAGTGTAGTCTGAGTGAATGAGTGAAGTGAGTGAGTGTGTAGAGTAATCGTATGCACACAATTTTTGTAATGGTGCGAAAGGTCCTTTATCGCCGTTCATCGTTCATTGATCTCTTTTAGTTAATTAATCATAAAGCTGAACAATCGCAATTTAGATCTATTAAGAGAATTGGATGAGGTATATTGAAATGTTATTACTTACTAAGTAACTAGCTGTGCCCGTGACTTCGTCCGCGTGAAATTTAACAAAAAAAAAAATTGTTTAATTGCTTCAATAAAAGTAGCCTAAGTTACTCCTTTTTACACCAGGTATCTGAGAAGCCAGTGAAAGTCCCGTCAAAACTGGTCCAGCCGTTTCAGAGATTAGCCGGAACAAACATACAGAGAAAAAAAATAAAAATAAATATTTTTGTATATGTATGTATCCATATGCATTACGTAAAAGCGGTTATTTTAATATTACAAACATAATAATATTAATAAAATATTACAAACATACAGTCTCCACCTCAGTGGCTATATATCCCGTAAGACTCGGGCTCTGATCCCGACTCGTAATCGCGTATTCATTTCTCAACATTTCGTAGGTAATTTTCAAATTGAATCAGTGTTTGTTTATAATAAGCGTTCATAGGCGGCGGTAGTCGACTTACTATCAGGCGGTGTTGCCACCCATGGGGTACAACAAAAAAAAAAATCTCCTCAACTTATCTCTTATGAGTTATAAGGATTATTATAGCGGAATGATTATTTTGTCTGATTACGAATGGGTTTAGGAAAATATCTAAATACATGTATATATTATGAATTTTTATTTTAGCATTTAGGTCATGAGTGAAGAAAGATTTTGAAGAAGGTGGGAAACAGATATACAATGCGAAAGTGTGTGCAAGAAGAGACAGAGCACTTTCCAACTACGTAGATCGAATCGATCGAACACTCAAAGATACGTAAAGGACCGTATACATATCTCTTCATACATATGAAAAGATTGATGAATATGGACGATACAAAAAAAAAGGTATAGGTTAAGTCTAGAGAGAACTGGCGCTCTACTCTCTCCACCTACCCCGTGAAGGACTCGGAATTATGATATATATTTATGTATATATTAAGAGTCTTGAAAGCCCATCTTGTACGATGAGACTGAATGATTTTTAATCCCACAAAATATTTGCCTGATTACAAATTTATTTTGAATAAATTTAAAATAAATTTATTGCACCAAAATAAGTAAGAGATAACATTGGTAAATTATTTTGTAGGCATCGAAATACTACCCTCTGAAAAGAGCTAAAATATTTTTCCAGTATTTATTAATCTCAAATGCTCGTATCAACGCTTATGTAGCTATGACCGGAAGACTCACCCACTATCATCACGCCGTGTCAGAGGGGTCGGCAGAGAGAGTAGAGCACCAGACGCAGGACATGAGAGCAATAAAATAGGACTGAAATCGTAATTTATATACAAATCTGTCTACCCAAAACGGTAGGCAGAGGTATAGGGCAGCAAAGCCCTACGTGACTGGTGGCGAGTCTGTTGCCCACTTTACATTCGACCTTGTATTTTTTCATAAACGAATGCAGCATTTTAAAACTATCCTGTGCTGATTACGGGTCCATGATGCGGCCATACTGTAACACCTCCAATATGACTAAAGGCTATACAATTCATTACCATATTAAAGCCATTCAATTCTTATTATAGCCCTATTTACGCGTTAACATAAAAAATTTGGCTCTTAGGGTAATCTAAGCAAATAAATATACGAGCACTGCTAAGCGATTGTGGACTGTATTGCTTAGGAATTAGGTACCTAGTAAAGGAGCGATTTTTTATTGTTTCATAAGCGACCATTAGGGTATCATTTTATTTCCGGGATTTGGTAACTGTTACAATACGTAAACGCTGAATGATTACTATAGATTTCTTTTTAAGTTTCCGTATTTTCATACCCAGAATGAAATGAAAACGGTAAAGAAAAACATCGAGAATAACGCATACGTTTAAGAAGTAATACAAAGACGTATATATATATTCGCAAATCAACTGGCGTGATTGAGGGCGTGATTGTAAAGATGAAGAACGGCATGTTACGTTGGTTTGGACACAGAAAGGATGAGTGAAGAAAGATTGACGTAACAGATATCTTCTTCAAAGTAAAAGTGTGTGTAAGAAGAGGCAGAGGAAGGCCACGTTCCAACTACCTGGATCAAATCGATCGGACGCTCAAGGACGGGAAAGTTCAGAGTTTTCGAAACCGACGAGCATGTATGAAGAGACTGATGAATGTGGACGAAGCGAAAGAGGTATGTGTAAGTCTAGAGAGAACTGGCACTCTATACTCTCTGCCTACCCCGTTAGGGACCTGGCGTGATGATATGTATGTATGTATATTGTTGATTGAGAAACGACGACAGTATAGTCATCTGTCAAAAAGTTTTACTCAGCTTATTAGGGGATACAGAACACACTTATTGAACGACACATATTAAATAAAGTCTATAGAGAACTGACGCTCTAATCTCTCTGACTACCTCGTCAGGGGCTCGTTGTAATGATATGTATATTAAATAAAAAATTACGATACCTTAGTTTTCAAGAAAATTAGGCTGTCAGCAGAAGAAACGGCAAAACAAACTCGACGAAAAAGGGTTTCGATTCATATTAATAACAAATAATTCACATTGTCCCTCTGTTTCGTGCAACTTTCTTACATACATCAAACTTTCTTACATACATACATATCATGACTCATATACGCGTAGAGCGACAGTTCTTAGTCCTTTATGTATCGCATAAAAATAAATAGCAGTTGAGTAACGGCGATGGATTCGCCATCTGTCACGTTGGCACCTAAAATATATCTCTGACGGATAGTGGGTGTGTGGGTACTACCCGTATACCTCTGCCTACCCCTTCGGGGACCCTTGTAGGAAGGCGTGAGGATAATGTTTATTACGTAACTGCAAATAAATTGAACTGTTTTCACGATTGATGCAGAAATATAGCCTTGGACCAATTAAACGCCGATTGGCGTTCAAGGTATCACATTAATATAGCAATTGCATTGCCGGCTGAAATATAATTATTTTCATAGAATCGTGAAGCGGAGCACTCGGGTATTTCATTTTAATTGGACTGTTATCTCTGTTACTTGTTCAACTACACATTGAATTCTATGTCTACCCTAAGGGTAGGCTGACTTAACACCAGGTTTCATTTCGCTTAAAATATATTTAGTTGTCAGATTGTTCATTACAACTATATAAAAAAAAACGTCATGTGTTTGTGTATGTAAAAGTGTGCGTGTGTGTGTATAACAGCCTGTGTGTGTATAGGATAAACGGCAATTTAGAATATATTTAAGGAGAGTGGTAGTGGCGAAACTGTTAGATTCGAGGA